>RHLP01000586.1:0-25367 GCA_003719405.1 Aspergillus incahuasiensis
TGTAATGGTGCAGAGGGTTGTGTTTGTGTAGGGGGTGTGTTGATAAGGGAGAGTGTGTAGAGGGTGATGGTGTGTGCGGCGCCCGCGATGAGGATGTTGGCTGTGTAGAGGGGGAGGCAGCAGAGTAGCGCGGTGCGGTCTTCTGGGCGCAGGGTGTAGGATTTGAGGAAGCCTAGTGGCTGGCTTGCTGTATAATACGATGTACTATACGAGTATCTATATGTTAAGAGGAGGATAATCTCGATCCCAGGCCCGGTACGACTCCTGTGCTTATATATATCCAACACGGGTATGTCTTATGCAGAGATATCCGAGATCTATACCGTAGATCATGACACTATTTGTACTAAGCACGCAGCTCATAAGCACCAAGTCGCCCCAACTGCTACTACTTGCCGAAACTCCAGCACTAGGACTACTATAAGGCTAATGTATATCAGATCGTTCAGCTGAAGATGTTGTCTGTAGGATGAGCAATAAGACGCGAGCCGTGCGCTAATCGGGTCGCAATGCATCTGCATCTTCGACAATCCTTCATTTCTGGTTTACTGAGACCCTGTGAGCATATGGTGTTCCATGGAGGCAATCTGTAGCGCTTGGAACAAGACGGCGGAGCGCAGGGCTGAAGGGCTGAGGGGTGGAAAGGGTAGAGTATAGAATGGGGCATTATTGTTGATATGACACTAGGCAATGATAGGCGATGTACAAGGGATCTAGGTAGATATCGACGACTGCAGTGAGTGTCATCGCGGTTACCAATCTCGCAAGAAGCCCTATCCAATTGAATTTCCAGTGGGATATGGTTCTTGAGGTTCTTGAAAGTGGGTGGTGACAGATATATATTTTCGCGGCTGCTCGACAACAGGAACGACTTCCTCGATCACTATGAGCAAGTTGGGCCTTCAGGTTGTTCAAGCTTGAGCAATCGTTTCTTTGTTAGTACTGACTGACTTGTTGAAAGCTTCCAGCACTTGCTCAACCTTGGAAACAACTTGATTGTATGGAGTAGTGCTGCTGAGGGGAAAAAAAACCAAGAGCAAAAAAGAAATTGCTCTGCATCATCCGTGAATCGAACACGGGCCTCATCGATGGCAACGATGAATTCTACCACTAGACCAATGATGCTAGTTGATGTCTTCTTTGGAATATCTTTGCAATATTCACCAAAATTATCAATAAACTTTGATGAGAGCTTTCCAACTCCCACGGGAACGCCAAACACTTTCCGACCGTCATGCTCTCAACAAAAACACCTCCTCCCCCACGATGGAAAGACCAGCGATGGCCAACACCTGGACTATCCTAGCCAAACCTAGCTTCATATCATCATCCAGAGACAAGTGCACCTCCAGCCCAGCCAAATGTCCTGACCTCTCTTCCCCATCGCGGGAATAATCGGGCGCGCACTACGGCAGCGGTAGCAAACAACCACGCCAGCAGGCAAGCAACCAAGCAAGCAAACAAACCAGCGAGCCCAGCCCAGCCCAGCTCAGCGCAGCCCAACCAGCCGGATCAGCTCGACCCGTCGGTACCGCATTCATCTGAATAGCCACGGCGGCAAAGGCGCGCATCCACTTACGGTCGGGACCCATATGAAATGCCTGGCCAGACTGGGGAGCATGGTATGCATAGGTGGGCGCTCCAGCCTGAATACTGAAGCTTGGAGGATAGCACAGTACAGTACAGCGCATAACAGGACGCTCGGAAGCGAGTTATGTAGATGAGACGCAATGCCGACAGCGAGCGCTACGTCTACGTCTACGCTTCCGCCGATTCCCATTTTCTTGCTAGGCGCCCTTCTATGGCGTACAGAAATCCAACTCACGCAATGACAATGAAGAAAGAGTGCTTGGGAGGGCTGGCTGACTGACGCGCCCCGCCCCGTCTCACGCTGCTTGATAGTGTCCGCACATGTGAAGAACCGGGATGGGGATCGATGTCGCTGCTGAGATCGCCGGTGGATGACAATCCGGGCTCAGTTGCCAGAGCCAGAGCCAGAGGGGATGTCATAGACTCCGCCTTAGTGGATGGCGGATGGATCAGTGAGAGGTGTGCTCAAGCAGGCCCGGAGTAGACTAGACTAGGCGATTCGATCAAGGGCCTCGATAGACGGGCAGCGAGTCGGCCAATATCGCGACTGGAGGGGAAGGATCTAGATCAACTGCAGTTCGGGGCGATGGGAGACCCGACGGGAAGAGAAGAAGGTTGCGACGAAAAGTGGGAAGATTAGACGAGTGGCTGTCTGGCGCCGCGCATCAAGGAGCTTGAGTCTGGACATTTGCACCGAATAACCAGGATGCGATAGCGCCCGATTTGACGCAGTCGACGAAGCGCACTGTGCGACCGCGGCCGGTATCCCACAGCTCTACGGCATCCGGCTACACAGTGCTACGGATACACGGGCTGGGGCATGAATGTGATGCTTGGCTACGGTCGCGCCTACGACGTGCTCCAAACTGCGGCCCAAGGGGGCAATGATCTGTGGGAATTTGAATCATGGATGGGAGACAAGTGCTTTAGAATCTGCCGTATAAACAAATATCCGCCGAATCGCATCTGACGGAAAAGCAAGTCCCATCAGAAGCGCGGCTGTATGTACATCACTGCTGCTCGCCATCTAGCATTGCTCGATACATCCTTCGAACGCGTCGCTCTATATGCACCTGGGGGTCATGGTTCGCCGGGAGAAGAGCGAGCGGACCGGTCACTTTTCTTTGGTGCTCTGAGCGGCTGCATTGGACCTGGAATTGGGGTGCCTCGTCGATATTATCCAGATGGTATTTGCTCTGCCACAATATGGCCGTCGAAGCGCGCGGTTTGCGGAGCAAATCAGCCATCTCCAGCGCAGAGATGCACCGTTTGGCCGTGGCCATTAACTCCGCAGTTGTTTGACGCACATACAGCTCAGACGCGCAGTGTACGACGCCCGTTGACCTTGCCGCAAGGTGCAGGAGGCAGCAGTTCGCCACGAGATCGACCGGGACTTCTTCAAAAGCACGGTCGGTATTTGCGACCCGAGTGAGATCCGACAAGCTGAAGCATAGAAGCAGAGTGTGCATAGGTATTGCTTTGTCCGGACCGTACTGTGAAAATGGCTCCGCAATGGCTGGTCCGATGGCGGCTGGGCGGACGATAAGCACGGGGATAGAGGACGACTGTCGCAGCAGCAGTCGTTCTGCCAGATGCTTGGCCTGCCCGTATGGCCAAGGGTAGCGGTCATCGCGTTGCAGTGGAGACGCGTCCGCTCCTGGAAGACCCAAAGCCTCCTCACTTGGGTCCACTGGGCTGGGAGGGGGATAGAGACGCTCCTCCATGGAGCCCCCGGGTAAGAAGCCGTTAACGGCAAGGCTAGAAAAGTGGATGAACAGCCGGATGCGACGAAACTCGGAAGCTACCTGGAAAAGAGCAGTCGCAGTCTGGCAGTTGTCTTGGACGGACTTTTCCAGCTCCTCGACCAGTGAGATATTCGCGGCGGTGTTGATCACCGTGGTGACTTCATCGCGCATCTTTTCGCGGACGGTAGGATTCAACCCCAATCCTGGCTTCGACAAGTCGCCAGTAATGAGCTCAACTTTGCCAGTGTCGAGGATATCGTCAATCTGCTGCGGCATGCTCGACTCCCACTTGCGGACCGCGTCGCTAACAGATCCGCGACACAAGGCATAGATTTTCTTCGTGGGCAAACGCAAGGCCAGCTTGTAGAGCAGACAACCTCCCACACTACCGGTCGCGCCAGTGAGGAAGACGACCTCGTCCTCGAAGCGCTGCAAATACTCATCGGCTGGCATTGGGTCTTCCATACTGTCAAGGGACATGGTGGTAGTTGACTCGAGGGTCAGCGGTGATAAAGTGGCCATGTCCATTCAAGTCTCGAGGGGCATGCAATACCTCGGCACTCGAGGCGGGGCATGAGGTTCAACTGCACCTGCTCTTTAACAGTAAGCTGAGCCCTCCGGGGAGTACAAACAACGAGGGGTTGTTGCGCAGGTATCCGACCGTACGTCGTGCAGTCCTGCTACAACCACACGGAGTTCCACGTTGGCCCCGGCACAGACGATATTGAGTTTGGCGCAATTGGCGAGGTCAAAGTGTAACTCAGGGCGACGCGCCTTGCAGGATTGAAACCCAATGAGACCGGTGGGAAACATGTTTTCTTTTCAGCAAGGCCCACTCCCAGTGTGACTGTGACGGAACATGCGAGACTTGACGCGCAGAACGGGCGGCATGTACTTCCGAGAAATATAACGGCCGCTGTTCCAAGTCACAGGCGACCTGCGCCTTTTTAATATGACTTTGCAGCTGGGGATTGCCCAGCAGATCAGCCAAATTCTTATCATCCCCGCCTGGCCCGATGGCTACAAATGGAGAGAGGAAGGGTGAGGCGGACAGAGGCGGACAACAAGCACCATTCAACACCGGTCAAACGACACAAAAAGCTCTAAACATGGAAGCTCATCATGGGGCATTCCCTCCCATCGCCATTGTGGGTATGGCAGCCCGGTTGCCCGGTGGTGTTAATTCCATCCCCGCCATGTATCAGTTTCTGCGGGAGAAGAAGGATGGTCTGCGTGAGGTCCCGGAGTCCCGATTCAACATCAACGGATTCCACAACGACGGAGACGTTGCGTACTCGATGAAGCAGCAGCAGGCCTACTTCCTTGATGACGACATCTCCATGATGGACGCCGCGTTTTTCAACTCGTCTGAGATGGAGGCCGGTGGGTCTGATCCTCGCGCGAGGCTTCTGCTGGAGGTCGTCTATGAGTGTCTTGAAAATGCAGGAAAGACGACATACCGCGGGGAGAAGATCGGGTGTTATATTGGAGCGTGGGGGGTGGATTGGGCGGAATTGACACTGAAGGATGGACAGCAGCGCAACCCAATGATAGGAGCTGCCGCAGGAAGTTTCTTCTTGTCCAGCTACATCGCGTGGAACCTGGACCTGCATGGACCAACGTAGGTGTACGACTTGCATGCAGCAAGGATGATGCTAACCGCAGCAGCATGTCGATTGAAACCGCTTGTTCCGCCTCCATGGTCGCGCTGCATGAAGCTTGTCAGGCCCTGTACTCGGGCGAGTGCTCCTCGGCAATTGTAGGCGGAGCAAATCTCATCCTGACGCCCACGCTTCACATGAGCCTCTCGTCTAGCGGCGTCTTGTCCCCCGATAGCATTTGCAAGACGTTCGACGCATCGGCCGACGGTTTCGGACGAGCAGAGGCTGTTAATGCTGTCTTGGTGAAGCCACTAGACGATGCCATACGGGACGGAGACATAGTTCGAGCGGTCATCCGAGCAACGACTGTAAATAATGACGGACACACCTTGATCCTCACGACGCCTTCCGCGGATGCACAGGAAGAGCTCATCAGGCAGGCGTACAAAAAGGCGGGAATTGAGGACACCGGCAAAACAGCCTACTTTGAGTGTCATGGGACCGGGACAATGGCTGGGGATACCGCGGAGATGTCTGCAGTGGCAAAGGTCTTTCCTAAAGGCATCCACGTCGGTTCGGTCAGTAGCCACATTGGCACGAAGAATTATAAACTGACAAGTTGATTCAGACAAAGCCAAACTTTGGCCATTCGGAAGGGACCTCGGGACTCACCAGTCTCATCAAAGCGGTCCTGTCGTTGGAGAACAAGACTCTGCTGCCTCATATTCATATGACTGAGCCGAACCCGAACAGTATGACTGCCCGAGACCAAAGGGCCCAGATGCTGACCTGCGGTACAGTTCCCTTCGAGAGTGCCAACCTCACAGTCCCCTTAGACGAGCTTCCCTGGCCAGCCGACCGGAAAGAAAGGATCAGCGTGAACAACTTTGGTGTTGGAGGAACAAACGTGCATGTTAGTACTGACCTCTCTATTTCGCGGCCCAACTGACGCGTCTGTAGGTGATCCTCGATTCTGCCTCGTCGCTCGGTCTTAATGGTGTACGCAATGGACAGCCGACTAATGTGCCGCGCTCTCGCATATTGGTGGTGTCCGCGAACAGCGAAAAGCCACTCTCCAAGCGCGCAGAAGACATCCAGGCGTACATCAAGGAGAATCCGGACAAAGTTGCGGATCTTGCATATACTTTAGGCGAAAGACGAGAGCATCTGGCCCAGAGGGCTTTCCTTCTTGAGAGCGAGGCCCGAGAGGGCGGTTCCTTCCATGTCGGGACAACAGATTGTAAGACCACTCCAGAGGTCACATTTGTCTTCACCGGACAGGGCGCACAGTGGCCGGCGATGGGGAAAGCATTGATCGAATCTTTTGACACGTTTCGAAGAACCATTGAGCAGCTTGATCGGCTCCTCCAGAGCCTCCGCCAGCGTCCCGCCTGGAGATTGAAAGACCTGCTGGCCAAGGACAGCTTCCCAGATAAGACAAATCGTGCGGAGCTTGCACAGCCTCTATGCTGTGCAGTCCAAATTGGTCTCGTCAATCTTTTCGCAGAATGGGGCATTGAACCGGGGTCGGTTGTCGGCCATTCCAGCGGGGAGATAGCAGCTGCTTACGCTGCCGGAGCAATCACTGCCGAAGACTCGATACGGATTGCCTACCATCGTGGACGAATCCTCAACAAGGTCAATCGAAAAGGTGGCATGGCAGCTGTTAACATGGGCCGCGATCAAGTCACTCCATATCTTGTTGAAGGTGTGGTTATCGCATGCGAGAACAGCCAGCATAGTGTCACACTTTCTGGAGACTTGGACGAGCTCAATGGCATTGTCGATAACATTAAAGCTGAGGACCCTGATATCCTCTGCCGCATACTCCGTGTCGACAAAGCATACCACTCTCCTCATATGCAGGACGCCGCTGATGGCTACGAGGCCTTGCTGCAGGACCTATCGGAAAACGAAGATCTGTCAATGGTGCCTTTTTTCTCTTCGGTGAAGGGAAAGAAGATCACTGAGGCTTCTCAGCTGAGTGCTAGATACTGGCGCGAGAACCTGGAGTCACCTGTCCTTTTCCTGACGGCGACCCGGGCCATACTGGATTCAGGGGAAGAGGATGCACGACGCGTTTTCTTGGAGATCGGGCCGCACACGGCTTTGTCAGGACCGATCCGACAGATTCTTTCGGAAAACCAGCGCGGTGATTCGTGCTCCTACGTCGCGTCTCTAGTTCGCGGAGAAGAACCGAAAACATCAGTTCTTTACACTGCCGGGAACCTCTACAACTTGGGCGTACCTGTGAGCCTTCGTGAAATCAACGGCCCTGGAACCCTTCTCGTGGATCTACCACCTTACCCCTGGCAGCACGATACTCGGTACTGGGACCAAACACCCGCCGTCGAGGCCTGGAGACTTCGCAAGTATCCCCATCATGAGCTCTTGGGTTCGAGAGTGTTGGGTTCGACGGACATCGAACCGTCATGGCGTAACAACCTCGCTTTGGATGATGCTCCGTGGCTGTACGGGCATCGAATCATGGGCAAGACCTTGTTTCCCAGTGCTGGATATATTGCAATGGCCGGAGAGGCCATTCAGCAACTTGCGTCAAAGCCAAATGAAAGTTACCAGATCAGCCATCTTCTGCTGAAATATGCTCTCTTCCTCGACGGCAACGAGTGTGTGGAGCTCATCACCAATCTACGACCAGCTCGAATCTCGGACATCCAGGATTCGGACTGGCATGACTTCTCAATTACTGCGGTCCAAGCCGGAGAGGCAATCCGACTCTGCGTGGGCCAAGTCCGAATAGCGTCGCCATCCATTTCACCCAGCATGCCATTGATGGAGAAAACAAAGCTCAAAAGAAGGGTGGCTTCTGCCGCTTGGTATAAAGCCCTTAGGGAGGTCGGGATGGATTACAATCGAGAATTCCGAGGTCTGGATGATATTTACGGCGACCCTATCTGCCATGAAGCCACAGCTACGGTCAAGACGTCCAAGGTATCGCCGAGTCGCTATATTATGCATCCGACCACAATAGATCGCTGCCTCCAGGTAATATCCGTCGCTATGTTCCATGGCCTCGCACGTAACATCAATATTCGCAGTCTCCCGGTGCTGTTTGAGGACATATTCATTGGTCCAGAGACAGAGGAACTGCGTGTCGAAGTTCGAGCAGATCTAAGCAACGGCAACTTCGTCCTTGGGGACCTCGGTGCTACAGCAGAAAACGAAATATCCCTTTCAATCACAGGCATGAGACTCCATGTGCTCGGCGATGACGGATCTTCCCAACTGGATAGCGAGGTGGCAACCAGGTCGGCGTGGATGCCGCATATAGATTTCCTGCCGGCCAAAGCATTAGCAATACCCCCTCCTCCAGTGTCCCTGGACAGCGAGCTGCGCAATCGGTTCATTGATCTTTATATCGCAGAAACTGCAAGCCGGGCAAAAGACGTGGAGCCTACAGAGGAGCACCTGATAAAATACAAGCGGTGGCTGAGGCTGGGCGAGAGTCGGATAGCAAAGCAGGGCACCTGGCGATTGTCTGATTTCGGACATGGACTGGATTGCCCATTTGACTCGTCAGAGCCCCTCGGAATAATCAACTGGCTGCGGGAAAATTCATACGACTACCCCGGCATTGCGCCCTTACTGACCTGCACCCAACGGGTTCTGAACAACATCGTCAGCTTACTTGACGGCAGCAGCAACGCCCTACACCTCCTGATGGAGAACGACGGCTTGAAGGAGGTCTACGACCTGCTCCTCTCTTTTGACTCTTGTCAGCAGCTGTTCGCCACCCTAGGCTATTCCAACCCTGAGCTCAATATTCTGGAAGTAGGAGCTGGGACTGGCAGTGCTACGGCCCGTTGCCTGGAATACCTCCACGCACCGGATGGAAGTCGTATGTACGCGCGGTATACCTTCACCGATGTCTCTGCTGGGTTCCTGGCAGCGGCCAAGGAGCGGTTTTCCAAGTTTGACGCCATGGAATATGCAGTGCTCAATATCAACGAGGACGCGTCGCCGCAAGGCTTCAAGTTGGGGACTTATGACTTGATCATCGCTTCTAATGTCTGTGGCCTTCCATGCTATTTGACATGCCTGCGGCTGCGGCTAATCGGCAATATAGGTCGTTCACGCAACTCCCAGTCTGAATCGCTCGTTGGCTAATCTGAAGTCACTTCTCGCCCCGGGCGGCCGTTTGTTCCTCCAAGAAATAGCAGAGGGTAGGTAATCTCAATGCTTGTGTATGGCGAAGTTGCACTAACATGCCATCAAAAGAGTGCACGATAGCCGAGTATATTTTTGTGCGTCACACGATTGTCTTTTCTTTGGGACGATGCTGATGCTTTTCCAGGGCCTCTTGCCCGGTTGGTGGGTAGGTGAGAATGACCAACGAGTGGAGAGACCGTACGTGCCGGTAGACCGATGGAGGCAGGAACTGACAGGAGTGGGCTTTGACGGCATTGACTTTGCCATCCATGAAGAGAGCCATGTGGTTAATATGGTATCGACATCCCCGGTGTCGGCTTCCAGTAATGCCATAGTGAACCTGCTTGTTAAAGAGCCACCTTGCTCATGGGTCGTGGATGTCGAGAAGCACTTCCAGAGCAAAGGATATCATATCAATATATGCTCGCTGGGTCATCCGCCACCGACTGAAGGGGACGTGATTTCACTCCTTGACGCAACAGAGCCGTTCCTCTTTAATGTAACAGAGGACACATTCCAGCAGCTGAAGGAATTCCTGCTCAGTTCCTCCGTCAAGCATGTCTTATGGGTCACCAAGCTGTCTCAGGTTACATCCAGCGACCCCCACTACGGTCTTATTCACGGCTTCTTGCGGGCTTTGAATGGTGAATCCTACTCAGAGGGCAAAAGCCTCTCCATTCTTGAAGTGGATGGCTTCGACGAGAAGTCTGTTCCTACCCTTGCAAAAGTCCACGAGCATTGGCACCGTAATTTCTCTTCCAAAGAGTCAAGAAGGGAAGAATACGCCGTTGTCGATGGAGTAGTCCACGTGAGTCGGTACGAGGCTACTAATATAGAAACGGAGCTCCAGACCCCCCCAAAGGAAACTATTCCGCGACGGTTAGGCATTGAGTCCACAGGGCTGATAGATTCCATGTTCTGGAGGGAAGACAATCCATCTATCCCTGGTAAGGACGAAGTTTCCATCAGGGTGGCGTATGTCGGCTTGAACTTCAAGGCGAGTCACGGCTGATCCGCCGTTCCATCGCAACTGCTAACCTGCCGAAGGACATTATCACTGCTCTAGGTTTGATCGCATCTCCAGACCAACTAGGTCTCGAAGGCAGTGGAGTGATCGAGTCGGTCGGGCCGGGCGTGTCAAAAGTCCGCAAAGGAGATAGGGTCATTTTCCTGGGACCAGGCTGCTTCGCAACACATGTCACTGTCCCTGCAACCAAGGTTATTCCACTTCCCGCAGAGTGGTCGCTGGAGGAAGGGGCAACGTCGCCCATTGTCTCGCTAACAGCAGCTCAATGTCTTCTAAGGCTTGGAAACTTGCGCCGAGCACAGGCAAGTAGATTCAAGACTTTCTTGGCGATAAAAGCTAACAGACGCTGCAGTCTGTTTTGATACATGCAGCGGCCGGGGGCGTCGGCATCGCAGCTATTCGGATATGCAAAGGCGTTGGTGCGAAGGTAAGCTGTGCTTGAGTGCTGTATAGTCGTCACAACGCTAACGAGCGAAGATATTTGCAACGGTTGGCAATGACGAGAAAGCACAGTACTTGGTAGATACGTTTGATATACCGCGCTCGCACATTTTCTACTCGCGGGACGCCTCCTTCTATACAGACCTCATGCGCGAAACTAAAGGTCGCGGAGTAGATATTGTCCTCAGCTCTCTCAGTGGCGAGTTACTTCGGACCTCGTGGAAGTGCGTCGCCCCTGCGGGGACAATGTTCGACATCAGTAGACGTGATGTACTCGCGGACGCGACACTCCCCATGAAGCACTTTGTCGGCCGCCGGTCGTTTGTTACTGTTGATTTGGGCGAGTATATGGACGAGGCCACACTCGATAGCTCGGCGGATTTGTGAGTTGCCACCCAACTGGTCACGCACTATGCTAATCCCAGCCAGTGCTGTTCCAGTTAAACAAGGCCTTGTTGGCCCTGTGTCGCCGGTCTCATGCTTTGCGGCTGCGGACGTGGCCGACGCCTTCCGCTACATGCAGACCGGCAAGCACATGGGAAAGATTCTGGTTCGCATGCCAGATGATCTTGGCGAGCTTCCCACTCAAGATACTCGCGCTCACGTTGAGTTCTCACCGGACAACGCGTATTTGTTGTGCGGTGGTCTGGGCGGACTGGGTCGTACTCTCTCCAACTGGATGGTTGAGAGGGGCGCTCGTTGTCTGCTCTATCTTTCACCGAGTGCAGGAACAGGCGAAGATCACCAGGCGTTTGCAGAAGAGCTCAAGTGCCAGGGGTGTGAAGTTGTATATATCAAAGGCACTGCATCAGAGCTACCCGACGTGAAACGGGCCATTTGTCAGAGCCCGAAGCCGGTCAAGGGGGTTGTCCAACTCGCGATAGCTTTGAAGGTACGAACGCGTCTTGACTTGAACTGCGCCATTGACCTAACATCTATAGGATACGAGCCTCCAACGCATGACCTTCGAAGAGTGGAACATCCCCTTGACAGCCAAGGTTCATGGCACTTGGAACCTACACCATGCTTTCAGCGACACACCCCTCGACTTCTTCCTCATGTTCGGCTCTCTCGCAGGCGTCACCGGGATGGCTGGCCAATGTAACTACTCGGCTGCCAACAGCTTCATCCACGCCCTCGCCAAACACCGCCACTCCCTCGGCCAGTCCGCGTCTGTGCTTGATCTCGGCCCCGTCGCAGACATTGGTTTCGTAGCCCGCAACCCCGAGGTCATGAAGAGCCTCAACGGGCGCTACGAGTGGCGCTTCATCAAGGAGCAGGAGGTCCTCGACGCCGTCGAAGTCCTGATCCACCAGTCCAACCCCAAAGCCCAATCCACTGAAGCTGGAGACAACGACAATCAAAGCAGCTACGAACTCCACCAAATTAGTCTCGGCCTCGGCTCAACCGTCCCCTGGGCCCGCCGCACCGGTGACACCCGCATGACCATCCTCTCCAACAGAGCGCAGCGACAACAAGGCACCGCCACGGAAGCCGACGACCTCGTGGACTTCGTCGCGCAGGTCGAGGCAGATCCCGAGATGCTCAATCGACCGGCCACGGAAGAATTCCTCATTAAGAGCGTCGGCTACATGATCAAGTCGCCGGCCAAGGCACAGGGCAAGGGGAAGGATGATGTGCGCGCGAAATACGACCTCAAGGCCCTGGCGAATATCGCCGTTGACTCGCTTATTGCGATCGAGGCCAGGGCGTGGGCGAGGAAGCACCTCGGTGTGCAGATTAGTCTCGCGGAAATTACGGCCGCCGGGAATGTTAAGGGCTTGGTTGGGTTGGCGATTCAGGAAATGAAGAAGAGGCATTCGATTGCTTGATGCAGACAAATGAATACCTAGGCAGGGTAGGGTAGGTATAGTAGGGTATGAAAGGGGAGGGGGAAGTCAATTGCGTTTTGCTTGTGGAATTCTTTTTTTCTTGCGTGCTTGTATCTATCTATGTTGCCAGACTGAATCTGATTTCGTGCTGTTTTTATTTCAACGCGAGGTTCCTAGGGCCGTTGTACCTGATCAGGGGTAAGGGAATTATGCGAATGGCCCAGTACTATCTATCTTGTCAGACTTGAAAATACTTGTAGCTTTCACTTGAACAAGTGGATGCAAGTCCCTCGATCATATCCAGGGCCAGAAAGAGCCTACTGGCCTGTATACACCTACCCTCTGGCACACGAAAAGAAAAAGCTTGCCGGCCAACCAGCCCCTGGAGTTTCGAGGACTAGGGTATGCTCGGCTACTGGGATAATCAAACCCAGCACTCTCCTTACATTCGTACCCTATGCGCATCATGGACGTCTAGCCGGGTGCTGTACCATACTAACCAACCCGGCTAGTATATTCAATACAGCTAAATTCTACTCATAGCCCTCAGGTAGATTACACTGTGCGACCAGCGCATCTACATCTATCCCTAGCCTGAGGCTCATCGTAGCCTCTTCCACTCATCTTCGGCGCTCCGCCCTGGTGCCAACGGCCCAACATCTCTTACGTGCGCACATATGCAACGCACCAGCACCAGCACCACCACAACAGCCGGCCCGTGTGGCCTATAACCTGTCCGGACGGGCTAGTAAATATTAACAAGAATGCCTGGGTCTGTTAGATTATATATACTTAGAAACACCACTATTAGTGTAGCCTGCTAGTATTACTGCTTGATATACTCCCCGTCTAAGCCGACTCTGCCTCATACATGGCTTCTCTAATATCAAAAGCCTCCATTGGATCAATCAACCGCGAGTGGTCGTAGTCAGCCTCGCACCCGGCAGCCTCCATAGCGAGATACCCCGGCGCGTAGATCTCAATATCCTCCTCCCACCCGTCCCTCGCGCCATCGAAGCCGAACAGGAACTCGCCGCGCGCCTTGGCTCCTTCCAGGATGTCGATGACCGGCAGGGTCATGTCAAGGCTGGCATCCAGTTAGCTCGCAAGGTAGATAATATAAAAAGAGTAGCCGGCTCTGGGAGCGAAAGGGCTTAACATACTCCGAATTCATCATCGCGTTCCCACCAACCCGATTCTCCTCCACATCCTCAAGCGTGCCATTGCCTCCGCCATAGCACCGCAGATACACCGGCCACATATTGTAAGCCCGTCGACGCAGCGAGCGCTCAATCTGCCCGTTGCGCTTGAATTCCACGACAGTGATGTGCCCCGTATCCAGATCCTCCGGCGTGACCAGAAACCAGGGGCTCAGCGGAGCAATGAACACAACCGTGCCTCGCGAGGTCATCGTCATGCCCGTCCAGTCCGCCGGCTCCAGCAAGACGCGCGGCAGCACGTCCGTGAGCTGGACCGCGTACGGATCGGGGTGGCTCGCCGGGTTGAGCTCGATCGCGCCGTGCTCAGAACCGTAGTAGTCCATGCAGTGGCCCATCTCGCCGTCTAGCCGGCATGAGAGGATGTACAGCTTGATCCATTTGGAGCGGTTGGAGGCGTAGTCCGGCCCGAGCGGCGCAAGGCACAGGAATTGCGGGCAGTGGCCAGGGTGTTTGGGATCCTGGATGGCATCATCGGGCGGCAGGGCGCGCTCGTTCCTTACCAGGGCTCGCTGGTGGTATGACTGGGAGTGTGTTAGTCTAGGGCGTGCGGCCCCTTCATATAAGTAGTGAAAGGAAGGGGCAATATACATCGCGGAATTCTTGACTCGCCTTCGCCCATGTCAGGGTGAGGGCTCGGCGTTGGCGGACCTCATAGTCGCCGTCGGAGTCGAGGATATTTGCTGCAGCTCGAGGGACCCATTGTTCCTGTCATTTTGTTGTATATTACTATGGCATCTTGCAATATGCATGAAGCATACCGTACCGTCACGAAAAGGAACCACCCCTGGGACTCCTCAAGGGCCTGCTCTTGGGTGATGTCGCCGTTGGGCTCGACCTGGATCTCGGGAGGAATGCCGCCTGGCCAGTGTGCGGGGCGAGAAGGGGGTGCCACCATCGTGGCGTTACCCAGGCAGGAGAATAGATGTGTTGCTTATAGGACGTCGGGAAGTGGGAAATCCAAAGCATTTTCGCTGTGGGGAACACGCAGTATTGACCCAACCAATCACCTGTCTATTCCTTTTAAGTGCATTCATAGCCCTTGATTACTCCGTATGGCTTCCTTTACCCCGCCCGGCTCACAACACCACCCCGTCGCCCACACAACACTGATCGTCAATGAGAATGAGACTTATGTAGTCTCTGATACAATCTCACTATGACGGCGAACACCTCGGCCTCAACTGGCCTCTCCCAGGAGCCAAGATCTGCGCCTACCACGGTCTCCCTCGGCAACCACCGCCTCTGGTACTCCATAACCCCTCCAAGCACCCCAAACACCCGGGACCCCCTCGCCGTGATACTCCCAGGCGCAGGGGACGTTGTGTCCTCGTACGTCGCCGTCGGGCGCCTCCTGCGCCCATTCACAAGGACACTGCTATACGACCGCTCCGGGCTGGGCCGCAGCGCCGAGGCGTCTCCAGTAGTGCTTCCAGAAGGTGAAGGCCTAGCTCAGTCAAAGTCATCAAGTGCCCAAGTTGAGGAGGGCCAGGCAGTCGCCGCCGCGAGAGAGCTGGGTGCACTCCTAGCAGCGATCGACGTTACAGCGCCACTAATCCTCGTCGCGCACTCCTACGGCGCCATCGTCGCGCGCGAGTTCCTGCACCTCTATCCGCGCAGAGTCAGCGGCATGGTCCTCGTCGACGCATCGACGGAGCGCGCGAGCGAGTTCTTCGCCGTGCCGGACCCTAACATCGCTGCTGTACTGGGCGAGCTGAGTTATGCGCGCGCGACGGGGTTGCGGCGTGCTACTGTCTTAAGTGATGATGAGTGGAGGGTGCGCGCGAAGGACATCAGTGCGGGTTATGTGCGTGGAGATGGGGCTGCGGCTGTGGAGGCAGGGAGCTTCTATGAAGTGTGCGCGACGCTCCGGGGGAAGAGGCAGTTTGAGAGGCGGGCGCTGGGGGCGCGGCCGTTGGTTGTTATTCGGGCGAATACGGCAAGGGATTATGAGGGTGTCTATGAGGAGGGGGTGAAGGCTGGGAATGGCTCCGAGGAGCAGAGGAGGGCGTTTCGGGGGCTGTTGGATCGGTGGGAGCGCGTTGATAGGGAGTTGCAGGAGGAGCAGTTGGGTCTCTCGAGCGAGACGCGGTTTGTGAGATTGCAGGACTGCGGGCATAATGTGCATCTTGTGCGTCCGGATGTCATTGCCAGGGAGGTGGAGTGGGTGAGGGATCGAGTTCTAGATAGGGCTGGGGCAGCTGTTTAGAGTTGAAGTACCCTATTTTATACCTATTGACCTCGGTTTAACTTGTTGACGTCCCTTGCATGCTTGTATACAAGCTCTTTCGCCTCAGCACTACATGCCTCAGTCAGTGCTACATCCACAGTAAACGAAAGGAGGCGCATGACATACTCATCCAGGTAAATCGTGAACCCATCATCATGGTTCCGTCCATACGAGTACCCAGAGTACCCATACTGCCAGAACATGTCCGGCATCTTCTCGCGGAGACTGATACGCTGCCAGCCACCGACAGCCTCCAGGCGTGTAGTATTCGACACGCTCCCTAGATTATCCAGGCGGCCTTGCGGGGTGAGCCAGCCTACGCTCATTGCAGAGACATTAGTATAGGACACATTTCAGGTTCAACCCCGTCAATCCAAAACCAATGAAAATAGATGGCAGGCAAGGCATACCGTACTCCTCATGCACAACAGGCTTCCCAACCCCCCTGGCAACGCGTGCATGATCTCTAATCCACTGATCCGTCCACCGCACCGTCTTACTCCACCAATCCGGATACGAATGGAAGACGCCGAAATCAATGTTCCTCAACTTCAGCTCCGCCGCAAAGTCGCCCCCGTCGGAGCCGTTGTACGCCCAGTCGTCCGACGACTCATCGTTGAACCCGCCCTCGCCGCCCCATGTCACAAGGTGGTGTGGGTCAAGCCGCTTGATGTAGCTGCTCATCTCGTCGATCCAGGCCGTCAGCACCTCGGGCGTACAGCCGTCCTCGCTCCGCGGGAGATTCCGCACCCCGTCGGCGCCGCAGCGCGGCTCGTTCGCGAGCTCCCACGCCATTATTGCGGGGGAGTCGCGGTACCGCGTGACCATCGAGTGCACGTACCGCTTGAAGGCGGTTTTTATGCTGGGGAGACGGTAGAACTGTGTGCACAGGGCACGGTCGTCAGCATGTCTATCTAATTAAACTATTGTTGGGCTCGCGGAGGACAGGAAGGTAGGGTAGGGTATAGATAGCTGCGGGTGGACGTGAAACATACATCATCATGATACCTCCCTCCCAGATTCACCGTGTAAACATCCATCCCCCCATAATCGGCCCAGTTATTGGTGAGCGCAACAACAAGCTTGATTCCCGTCCTCGCTGCTGCGTTCACGACTTTGTCGAAGGGCTCGAGGTCGATCGTCGACGTGCCGTTCTCCCCCCACCACTGGAACACGACTTCCGTGGTCCCTGCGCCCTCGCCCCCGTAGTCGGGGAGGCCGCCGGACACATAGGTCACGTTTTTGTCGTTGAAGCCCCAGGTCCGGAAGACGTTGAGCCCGGCGGACTTGGCGGCTGCGAGGCCGAGTTCGACGTCCGTTTGGTTCTGGGGTTGGTTAGTTCGTGGTTGGTTAGTTAGGGTTGGTTGGGGACAAGACTAGGGAATAGGGTAGGTAAGGAAAGGACAGGGAGACAAACATCGTTGAACGGAAAGTAATACGCATTGCTGCCGGCGAAATAGAAGTCTTCCCCATCGAGCTGGAATTTGTTGTCTTTGGTTGTTACGAACCCCCTGCGGGCGAGCGTTCTGGTTGCTAGGAGGGTGATTGCGAGGAGCACAGACTTGAGGAGCAGCATTTTGCATCAAAAGGCCAGGTTTGTGTCGATCTGAGTCACTACAGCAGTGGAGAGCACTTATAGTAATTTTCCAGTGCTTAAGAGTGTCTTATGCCATTATGGCAGCCCGCAATTCCTAGTGACAATGCTCTTGCTCCGGAGGGATGCCCGCCTTGGCCGTACTAGATGAAGGTATCCCCACACACTTACTGCGGGGGCAACTCTACCTAAGAGAATCAATGCACCTTGATTACTCTGAAAATCCGCAGAGCTAGGGTCTATCGCGCAGCACGCCGGTAGTTTCACCTTCCCCGGGCTCGTCATAACTTGGTCATGGAGGTCTTGCAACGCGCTAGGACGGATTGGATGCGGAGGAGAGTGCCACCACCGCAGCGGGGGTAGTATGATTCTAGCTCAATAAAAACGTACCTTAGCTTGTTTATATATTCTCTGTTAAGGCTGCAATAATGTCTTCTAGAAATCGTGCCGTCATCCGTCTCCCAAGCTTGGAGATCCACGCCCTAGGTATCGCTAGCACGCACAGGATCGCGCCAGACACCAATTGAGTCTGTCTGGAGATAAAGCCAGGTTACGCGCTTGGCCCTGTCGCCAAGATAAATCGGGGGCCATTGCTATCGCCAAATGTGTCTCGCCATGTAACCGCCAGGGTCCTTGGCGCTGTTGACGCCCGCTATTTTTGGCGCGGACCCTGTTCGATCGCTAGTGAGTGTAGCCGCCGGGGCTCGGTATGAGGTTCGATCCATGAAGCATAGACCAGGCGGCTATCCAGGTTCTCTTTTTTTGATGGCAGGATGAAAACCCCAATTTAATTGGTGACAGGTATTCTACCAAAAAGAAGTGGAGCTTCTGTCTCTCTCTTTCTGACTTACCACTGCTTCGGTGTTTTAGCCCTAAATGACCATACAACATGACTGACTCCCCATCTAAAGCGCCTTGCCTCTCCATTTGAGCCCAGATCCGCAACCTTACGCTGGTTAGTTCGTCCATCAAGGTAGCTGATATCCTCAACCATACCACACAGCATGTATAAAGCCGCCGCTAGTACATAGCTAGGGTTCTAGGCACCTCGGACTTGAGGCGCGAACAGGACAGACCACTGCTGCCGGCGGCTCGGACGGTGAATACATTGGCTATTGAGGCGTGCAGCATGCAAGCACAAGACCTGGTATTAGGGTAGCACTGCGAACCCCCCTCTCCAGCTGCCCAAGCGCCTGCTGAGACGTGCATGGAGAGCCAGCCGTATCCCAGAACGCGGCGCTTAGAGAGTGCATCACTAACTATAAGTATCGGGTTCATCTTCTCTTGCTATCCTAGGGCTCTTAAAACGAGTTCTTTCTTGATTTACTCTGTTCACACACCACTTCTCATTTCCTTCCATTCGTCATTCCTTTCTCCGGCGCTTCAGGAAAGCGCCCTTCCCTTCTTACCCCCCATGAAAACCCCTCTCTTCTTCACCACGGCCTTCTTAGCCCTAAGCGCCTCAGCGCACTGTAAGCATCCTTTCCTCCTTCCGTTGCGCTCTCAAGCCCCTGGCCATCCCATCCCACCCCACTAATAATTATCTAATACATCCCCAGACGTCTTCCCCGCCCTAATCCAAGACACCATCCCAACGGGCGACTGGAACAACGTGCGCGACTACACGGGCTCCTACAATAACGGGCCCGTAACCGACCCGGCGAGCCTCGACATCCGCTGCAACAAAGACGCCAGCTCGGCAGGCAACGCCACCGAAACGCTCGCTGTCGCCGCAGGCTCGCACGTCGGCTTCACGGTCCGCAGCTCCATCGTCCACCCGGGCCCGCTGCTTGCGTACATGGCCAAGGCCCCCTGCGGCGCCGCCGCGAGCGAGTTTGAGGGCGATGGGGAGGTCTGGTTTAAGATTTTTGAGGATACGCCGAGCGTTGAGGGGGGTGCCCTGGTTTGGCCGTCGACTGGTATGTTTTCGTATTCTTTTGGTTTGGCTACATGTTTACCTTGCTGGGTCTTGCCGGATTAACGTAGATGAATATATATACACAGGGGCCTCAACTGTAACCTTCGCCATCCCGCCCTCACTCCCAGATGGGGAGTACCTACTGCGCGTCGAGCACATCGCGCTCCACAACGCGGGCAGTGAAGGCGGCGCGGAGTTCTACCTCTCCTGCGGCCAGGTTTCGGTGTCTGGTGGTGGGGACGGGGACCCGGGCCCGCTGGTCGCGTTTCCTGGCGCGTATCAGGCGACGGACCCTGGGATTCTGGTTAGCATTCACTGGCCTGTCCCGACGGACTATACCCCGCCTGGGCCGGCGGTTTGGAGTGGGTAGTTGGCCATAGGACGAGGGTAAGCTCTGTCGATGTGGAAGGCCGGGGTGTTTGTAGATGCGCTGGCCGCAGATTGTACTCTCGTTTGACAATTCTGTATATATTTGAATAGAACAGCACACTGGCCGGGTTAGACAACACCATTATAACGCGTCAACAGCGGCGATCCATTCAAGAGAATCAAGCACTTGAGCTACCTCAGTAAGAAGCCCTAAAGTTATTTCTAGTCGGAGTAAGAAAATGCGAGAAGCGCCCGCTGCTACAATGACGCCTACCCGCTGGGTGCTGACAAACAGAGATTATTGGGGGTTTGTATATTAGTAGCTGGAAACTTTGAGTGTTTTATCAGATAGCTGAGTAGTAGGCCTTTAATGATAACCTAGTCTCCATCAGGCCTTATGACATATACAACTAACCCAAACTACCTAACCACCCGCGGATGGGAACTCCGAGGATTACATCCATAACAGGTAGTACAGGCCCTCCTCTATCCAGCAGGGATAAACCACAACCGTAAACTAGTAGATCCATGCCGCTGCAGCTGACGGTGAACAATCCAGCCGATTGGGCCAGCGATGCATCATGGATAGATAGATGTGCAACCCACTGCATGCCACGTATGTACACATGTACACCCCGTGCGACGTTAGTACACAGCGTCTACACCGGTCTGGATATTAATCTCTCAGAATTGATGACATACAATGCGTTCGATGGCGCATTTGCTTTTCTTCTAGATATCGGTATCTCCCAGGTATACCGGGTGTATACTCGATAGGCATGGCATAGCGCGGCGTCCAGTGAACAGTGCTTACGCAAGTCAAACAGTGCTTACCCAAGTCAAACTAAATATACTCACCGATTGGAACCTAGAAAACGATCAGTGCTACTCAGACAGTGAGCCTGGGACCAAATTGGAGTTGACATTTGAAACGTCGCAAGCTCCCATCTTCATCTCCACCAAGCACCGATCGTTTCTACCTGCGTGGTGAGACGCCCCTGCCAAGAGCGTTGATCCATGGCATGACGGTAGTGTCTGGATGCGTGCCCCTGGTTGACTGGTACTTTCCCATGTGGCACCGGCCACGAGTATCGGACCGCTCGGATGGTGAGGCGATGGCGAGTACGGTGGCGATGTGGAGTTGAAGATTTTGCTTTCAAGTCATGATTTCTTCGAGGTAGGGAAGCGAACATTATCTTCTTTTGTAGTATTCTGGGTATAGTAAAGTATGTACTATAGTCTAATCAACTCATTATACAGCCATCGCGCCGCGTATATACACTCCAGCTCTCAACAGATATATACTCCAAACCCGCATCAATCGCTCAGCAACCAAACTCCACTCATGCACCAACCTTGGGTAAGTAGGGTACGTAGGGTAGTCTACCACCCGGACCCCGGCCTCGCAATCTTCCCCTTCAGTCCAAGCCCCCCACCAACCTCCACCCTCAAATCCGGCAATCCAGACCCAACGCCCCTCCTGGACGTCCTCCGCTTCGCATCAGCAGGGACATACCCCTCGCGCTCCTCGCGCCACGAATTCTGCATGCGCGTGATCTGGCCCGCCGTGAACTGCGTCAGGCAGCGGTCGTCCGTGTAGTCCATGTAGTTGTGGATCGGGTCCGTCCCGGGAACACTGTACGTGTTGTTCGCCTCGACCGCGCCCGTGCACGTGTCCCTGCTCGCGGGGCATCCAAACGCCGCGTACGCCTCGGCGGGCGTGTCGTGGATGTAGTCGCCGTGCCCGAAGCACCCGGGCTGCGCGGGGTCGCTGCTGCCCGGCTGGAAGGTGTGGAAGAGGTTCAGCCAGTGGCCCGTTTCGTGCACCGCTGTGCGGCCCAGGTTGTAGGGGGCTTTGCCGCCCGGGAGGGACTGCGGGTCGCAGACGACGCCGTCGAGGAGGAAGTCGTGCGCGTTGACGGTGTCCGGGAAGGTACTGTACAGCACGCGGCATTGCACTTGTTAGCAAGCAAGCAAGTAAAGATGAATGAGAGAGAGAGGGGAAGTAAAGGAAAAGGAAAAGAAAGCATACGCAAACCCCAAAATCCCACTCCCAATCGTGCCGAAATACAGATTCAGCGCCGTGTAGTCGCCCCGCCGCAGCGAGCTCTTGACCTCGAACTCGGTCTCGCTCCCGTCCGCAATCGCCTGCCACTTGTCGTTGTGCGTGTACGAGACATTGACCAGGTTGAACGAGAACCCTGTGCCCTCGTAGCCCGCGTTCATCTCCGCCATCTGCCGCTCGATCTGCTCGGGGAGCGTGGTCCTGTTGACGCCCGCCGTCGTGTTGGACGTCACGACGTGCACGTATGTGTCGATTGCGACATCGAAGACGTCCCGCGCGGCCGCGATGCGCGCGGCCTCGCGGTCTTCCTTCTCGAGGAAGTACTTGTGCTGGGCGTGCACGCGGTCGGACGGGTTGCGAGTGCCGCAGCGGGCAGCAGCGAGGCCTGCGAGCGGGAGGAGGGGGAGGAGACGCATAGTGGGAGTGTGATAAGGGTGATGTAGTACAAAGCAGCACGACAGCAGACTCAGCGCGGGCACAGTGCCCCCTTTATGTGCGCGAAGGGGAAAAGAAATTCGGCGCTGGCAGCTGTGGGGGCTTGCGTGCGGCGCATGGTGATACGGTACGTACGGGCTTGCTCCACGGGCGAGGGGTGTCGATCAGGGCGCGGCGATGCTGATAGGGCTCGCGCACAAAGACCCGCTGGCTGATCCGCTGCCAAGAGGGAGCGCGAATTGGAGGATCGCCTATTTTTACGCATGCCCTGCTAGACTGTACAACTGCGCCTCGGCAAATCGGATGCGGGCGCTGTCAGGCTGCGAAGCGCCGCACCGCTGGTTTGCTGTGAGCCGGCCCAGCCATCGCGCTGCAGTTACAGTACCTAGACGCTGGGCTGGCTGGGATGCAGACTGAAGTCACTTGTGGCACCAGTTCTTGCGATGGGATGGCTGGTTAGGCTGGAAGCACGATGGCTGGCGTTTCGGATGGTCTTTCTCCTGCAGATTCCTGCCTCTTTGATCGCGCACTGACGGCCCTTTGTGAGCGATAAAGTGGTTGCCTGGACACCTGGCAGCATCATGCGATATCATGAATAATCCTCTGGCTTTTGGACTCTAGAAAGGTATCTGATGGTGAGGCTCAGACCTGTCTCCCGTCTCTCAGCCCTGATCGCATTCCTTAGGGCAGGCCCCGGTCCCCCAGCCAGGCCCACTAGGCTTTGCTGCACCTCCACGACTCGCGCTTGGGGGCCAAGAACCAAGATGGAACAAAGCATTGAAAGAGTTGCGAACCACTCATTATTCTCCCCGAACCAATTCAAGCTCGGCCGAAAATGGGCTCTCTACCCATTCCGGTCCGGGCGCATGAAACATGGCATTGTTCTATTTCATCAACCTGCAACTAAATCGTCACTGCTCTGTCTCCCTTGCCGCGATAAAGCCGAGTACAACCGGGGTCCGCCTTGACGATGGGTCCATCCTCCATAGGTATTCCGCCCGTCGGGCTCAGCCGCCCTCTTCAGGTGTCCTGCCCCCCAACCCCAACGATACTAGACAACAGTGACATTGTATCTGTGACACTGACAACCCACAGTCTGCGCACTGCCTCTTAGCTCAGATGCAGAACCCGGGAAACAAACACGGTAACCCTTGTCATTGCAAAGTATGAAATATGGAAGTACGCCACCAAAAGGCCGCATCGCATCGCTCGCTAACTCCCAAACTTAACCAAACTCTCCGCCGCAGCCAAAACCGCCTCCTCATTCCCATACTTCCATCTCCACCCCAGCACCTCCCTCGCCTTATCCCCCCTAACATCCCTCTCCCTACCCAGATCCGGCAACACAAGCTTCGCAACAGGCATAACCAGCGCGACCGCGCGGACCAGGAAATCCGGCAGCGTCAAACTCGGCACCTTCTTGCCGTTCTCGCCGAGTCTGCTCTTCAGCAGCGCCGCCATCTCCCCCATCCACATCATGCCCTCGCCAATGCAGATGAAGCGCTCGCCCGCGGCCCTGTCATGCGTCATGGCGAGCACATGCAGTTCCGCGCAGTCGCGCACATCCACGACGCCATACTGCAGACGCGGGATCCCCGGCGCGTTGCCCGAGGTTAGCTCCGTGATGCTGTGCAGCGTCGTGCTGTCTTCCTTCCCGAGCGCCGGGCCGTAGACGCAGACCGGGTTGATGGCGACGAGTTCCAGAGTCCGCTCTGAGCCGTCGCGTTCGCATTCCGTCTCCACGAACGCCCACGCGGCTTTCTCGGCCAGCGTCTTGGACTTCGGGTACGCGGTGACTTGCCCGCTCGAGCCGGACAGATCCGTCCAGTCGGCCTCCGTGAAGACTCTCTTGTCTTTAGCGTTGTTGGCGGGTCCGTACAGGATCGCTGCAACGGAGCTCGTCAGCACGACCCGTTTGACGTTCGCGTCGCGCGCGGCTGCGAGCACGCGCTTTGTGCCTGCGACGGCGGGCACGATGAGCTCGTCTTCGTGGGCCGGCGGCGCGGCGGGGAACGGCGACGCGACGTGCTGCACGTAGCTGACGTCTTGCATGGCCGCGGCCCAGCCGGCGTCGGAGGTGAGATCAGCGGGCACGACTTCCAGCGCGGCGATCTGGGCCTCTGGGATTCCGGCTTCGGCGAGCGCGGCCTTGATTTCTGGCGTGCGGGCGAGGGACCGGGTGGTTGTGCGCACGCGGTAGTTTTGCTTCAGCAGGGTTGCAATGATCCATTTGCCGATGAAGCTCGTCCCGCCGGTGACGAGCACGAGGGCGTGGTTGGAGTTGGGATCGGTCATTGGGGGTTCGCTGGTTTGTGTCAAACTAAACGAGAGGGGGTTGCAGGGATCTGCTGTATGAATTTATGCCAGGTCCTGATGCTGACAGTCTATTTGGACTTGTGGGATAGCAGGCACTTTTTCCTCGCTGGTGTGGGGTTGAGGCCACGCTTCAGATTGGATTGTTCGCGTTAGGTTGGCGGGCTGGACCCTTTGCGCCAGTGGTCTGTCTAGCTGGATATGGTTTGGTCAATGGGGCCGTTTCCCTCAAATTTAAGGCTGAGTTGCTGTGGACTGCAGGCTTGCAGCCTCAAATGGTCAAAAAGGGGGCCAGTGTCTGCATCTGGGCCGGATACAATAATCAGCGCTTGGTCTTTATTTGTTGGTTGCCTACTGTAAGACTGGTAGGTCTTGTAGGGGTGGTTACACTTGTTTTAGTCTCTAGAAGATCGCCAAAGTGAGGCACGTTGACATGCATGGCGTTGCATTGCCATGGAACGAAACCTATCACATCTGCAAACAACAAAACCAAGAAAAGGGCCTCATCTCCATGCAGGACGCACGGATGCTGCTGTCGGAGAACTCTGATCGTTTGATTAAAGCCTAGTGCCCTATGGGCGCCGGAGTAGACAGCGCATTGCCACGATGCTTCCTTCCCCGCGTTTCCCCTTTCACTTCGGCCGCCGAAGGCTCGCTTGGCATTTTGGGATGATGCACTGCCGTCGGACCACTTCAGAATGTGTGGATCGGGTCGATTGTGTGAATGGACTGGACTCTACCCGACAGTGAGCGCGGGCCTCTGCTGGCATTGGGTGACGTCCGTGCTGAGGTGAGAAAAGTCGGCCCAGCAGTCGAGATT
>RHLP01000587.1:0-21324 GCA_003719405.1 Aspergillus incahuasiensis
CGCGAGGGCCGCAGGTCCGCAGCGTGTCGAGTGCGCTTAGGCTGCCGGCGCCCTGGTGGTGGAATGGGCGGGCTGGGAACTGCGCCTGGGGCCGTGAGCGGCCGCGGTCCATGCTTGTCTCGCCGAGGAGAATCGCCGTCGGGGGCTGGGACTGGGGCTGGGACTGGGACTGGGGCTTTGCGGCGCCGTCGGTGGAGGTGGAGTACACGGAGCCGGAGCTGTCGGAGCAGGCTGAGGGCGAGGGCGAGGGCGAGGGTATGTCCATGTTGAAGTCTCGTGGACTTGGACTTGGACCTGCAGAAGAAGAGAGGGAGGAGGTGGATTCGGTGGGCGAGATGAGGATGAGACTCGGCTTTGCGTGGCCGACGTAGGTGACCTGCTCGGCGACGCAGACGTCGCTCTCGTTGTCGGTGTTGGAGTAGACGGACGCAGATGAGGCCGAGGAGGTCGAGCTGAAGGAGTCGCGGGGCGAGGTGAGTGGCTCTGAAGGGACGTAGACGGTGGGCTGTAAGAGGAGGGCGCTATGCCTGGGGTCGGGCGAGGGGAGCTCGATGATCATGTCGTCGTCGTCAAGGTCGTGGTCGTGGTCGTGGTCGAAGATGGTGCAGGGGTCCGTGGCGAAGGTTGCGCTGCTGCTGCGCTTGACGGTGTCGATGGAGACGGGCCGCGAGGGCTCTTTGGTGGTGGAGGGAAGTGAGAGCAGCCGGCCGAGGGCGAAGGGGGGTCTCTCGGAACTGCAGGTGTCGTGCTCTGGATCGCTGAGGCTCATGATGGAGTCGAGGGTCGCAGAGCGCTTGTGGTCGTTCGGGTACTCAAGAGGCGAGGGGGCTTCGGACTCGGAGATGTCCTCCTCGTCGGACTCGTAGAGGCGAGGCAGGGCGTAGCTGAGATCCAGATCCAGAGCTACGGGGGCGTACATGGTGATGGTGGCAGACAGTCAATGTCTTGCTGGTGGTGAAGAAGAGTAGAGTAGGAATGGCCGGATCACTACTCAGAAGGCCAGTCACCAGGACAGTGGGTTGATGAAGGGAATAGTTGGAGAATGACACAGGGGAGCAGGAGTTAATGAATGCAGGCTCTGGGGTGAAAAATGGTCAGGGATGGCACGAAAGGGGAAAGGCGCCAGGAGAGATTACTTGAAGGTGGAGATGCACTCAACGTGCAGGGAACATGCCAGGATGGGCCTGGTGGAGTGCTGTGGAGGCCCTTGCAGAGTACTGACATGTATGTTCACTCACTGAGTTATATCAGGTCACTAGCTATACGTAACAGTGACAGGTACTTGTTAGTACTTGTTAGGTACTTGTCGCCAACAGCCGTGGGTTCATCATGATAGTGACAGCAACTGTAGCCCTAAGTGACTCCAACAGCCAAGACGCGATCGTCAACCTGACACAGCAGCAGCAGGCCCAGTTTATCAGAAATAAACCGCCCAATCGGAGAATACTCTGCTCCTTGCTTTGTCTGCCCACCCGATCGCTCGTTTCACATTGCGAGCCCTTCTGCTTGCCCACACTCCAGGGTTCGTGCATTCCGCTCTCCTTTTCCCTAGAGAGGCAACTAATAACTGCAACTACGAGCTAGCTATACTACTGTGGACTCGGCACACTCAGCAACGGCCATAACCATGCAGGAACAGTGGCATCCACCGTGGCCAGAGTGGCTGGCGAACTTATCGCCCCTATGCTTATGCACATGCACACTTATGCACCCCCCTGCAAATGTGACCAGCTGAAAGCAAGTGCATACATGCATGCCCTCCTTCTCAGCAGTCCAACCTCAAACCCGCTCGATCTCTCGCTGGCACGCTGCCTCGCCCTTGCGTCCCCCCGCGTCGCTATTGGTCTAGTCTCCCAGCCTCAGCGCGTCCCGATCCCGTGTCCAGGCTAATGATGAAACAGGTACAGGTACGGACACGACTACTACCCCGGAGACTACTACGGAGTACCCTAGAGAGGACTTGCAGACATGCATCATGCATGGGCCGGACTGCGCGCTGGCGCCCAGCCTCCCGCTCGTCAACGTCAGCGTCGGCGTCGGCGTGCCCTCCAGGTTTCAGATCCTCGACTCCCACGATGCTGCAGTATCCATCTGGAGCTCGTCTACGGCTTGGCTTGCTTGCATGGCGAGAGTTAAGCTCATCCCTTCCATCGCTTATCCGACTCTCCAGCTCTGATGCGACGGATGGGGGCGCTCACCGCAAGAGCTCGGCGGACGATATTGGATGCTTCCGATGACAGATCAGTGCGGCCTTGACGAAAGGACAGACTTCCATTTTTCCATCTAAGGACGCTATCGATATTACGTCGGGTAACTTCCGTCAAGCAAGCCAAGCCAAGTCGCCCTGCCCTGTTCCTGTCGCTTCGAGCGCCAACATCCAAATCCCATCCCAAAAACCAGGAATCTGACAGGTCGAATCTCCAACGCAACCGACGAGCCCGTGCAATCCCTGTCCAGGCCTGAAGAATAATCCAGGTACCCCTGACGATAGCGCTGACGACTAACGGGGGAAAGAACGCATCCGGTGCCGGCAACCGCTAGCCAGCGCCGCCCCGGACAACTATCCAGAAGAAGGTCCTAGGGTAGGAGCTTGATGTCAGCCGAGCCTTTTCATCTATTTGCTTCTCGCTATCCCAAGCTACCGTGACAACGTTAGTCAAGCTAAGCTCAACTGCCGCTGCAGACGACTCGTCAACTACAAGTACAACTAAACCACGCACCCCCTCTTGTTCCCGCCGCGACGCCTGTTCCTGAACTTCCTGCCCTGCTCTAGCCGACCGTTCGTTCGTTCCCGTACCTGTCTCGCATAGACAACGTCCGGCCAAAGTTCTTGTTGAGCGCTCTGGCCACCTGAAACGCGCCGGCGGTGCAGTTCCTGGCACGCGCTCAACCTGAAACAGGGGCATGAACATGGCCTTCCCTTCTCCGGGTCCGAGCTAGCCGAGTCAGCCGAGTGCGGAATTCTAGTATGCCTCAGGTCGTATTCGGCGCGAACTATTTTTGCCACGCTGTATATTAAGCTAGATTGCCCACGGCCCATGGCGCGCATGGCCCATTGCGCGCCCCCGGGTTGAGCGGAGGCTATACGTACCTACCTACCGTGATCCTGAGAGTGAGTGTACTATTGCGCCAGCCTGCAGAATCACAGCATGATTCATGGTTCATGTTCCATGGATATGAATATGATCAGCGAACGCATCCTCTGGGATCTGGAGACTGGTAAATCGGCTGAACGGCTCGACCTTGGAACAACGCGCTGATCGTCTTCTAGGTAGTACTCCGGAGTAGCACTGTGGACTGCGCGGTGGAGCAGCGAGGGAAACGGCTTAAAAACGGGCCAACGGGCAATCAATATTAATATAACATGGAGTCGGAAGCAGACTATGCTCGGAGGGTTTATTTACTGCTTTTTATAGATACATATGGAGCTACCTATATCATATCATATTCTTCGGCAACGGCGAGCACTGCTGTGTAGTCAAGCAAGTCTAGGGTAACTCCATCGCATAGCACGGACCTCATCTCATATCATCTCATATCATTTCATATCAGACATATCATGCCATGCCATGCCATGTCATATTACCTCCTGTCCTCCACAGTCTAGCTAGGCCTTGTATAAACTTCTCTATCCCTTGTTTCCACTTCCCACCGTATCTCTATCTCCATCTCCTCTCTGCTCTTCCCTTCCCGTCTCGTCTGATTCCCAACGACCTTGGAAGTGGAATAACAGCCCCATATCTTCGGCCTGTCAGTTACCTGTCACGGCCCTATCGAACCTTGATTGATTGAACTCGGCCACGCAGCCTACACCGCTACCTACCGTGCCGTACGTCCAGGCCTGCCTGCCCCCCGGCTCCAGCTCCAGCTCCAGCTCGACCGCCCCAGCAGAGCAGCGCACCACGGCCTCACGGCTCGAAGTCTGCATTGCTGCGCGTCGTTTTGGTACGGATTTGATCGTGCGCCCGTGAAAGCCCTTCCCGGGCCGGACCCGATTAGACCAGACCAGACCGTTAAATTCATGGAGGTTACCCCGGGGCGGCAGGTCGATCCTCCAAGCATCGGCAGAGACAGTCGACTGGCGGAGAGAGAGCGCAGTATTCAGAGCAGATGAGATTTCGATTCTGTATATCGCGCGGCATGGCCAGGACCTAGCTCAGCGGCTTTCCTCGGAGTCAGGTCAGGGTAGATGGTGAATCTATCCGGTGCCCATGCCCATGCCGATGCCCTCGTGCTTGTGGCCGCGCCAGCAACACTCGTCCGCAAGGTAAGACTCGACTGACGGACTGACTGACTGACTGCTGAAGCCTCGGCTCTCGTTCTCCTCCCTGCCGCTCTCCGTGCGGGGAAATAAACTGGAGCAGTGCAACGCATCCCCAGGACGAGGGCAAAGGTAGGTAGGACCATCACGTCGAGTCACAGTCGCACGGGCCGGGGGATGACTTTTGTGGTGCCTCCCGTGCGACAGCGTATCCGTCTCTACTGTAACCTCGAGTCGAGACGATCCCGGTTGCTGACGATCTAGACTGTGGTCTGGTCGAGGGCGAGGTCGAGGTCGGGGACTTTAGACTTAGAGCCTGTCGAGTTTGGAGATCCCAGCGGCTCTAATTGCGAATTCGCCATCGAGTCTTCAGCTGTGTCGAGAGAAGACGGGTCTAACATCATGACGATATTATTCTTTCTCATCCTAACACATTATATACACAAACAGAACACATATTACTCTTAGGTTGCCGCCATCTATAGATACTAAGAATGTCAAAAGATAACAGGGAAATCTGCAACCAGCAGCAAGAGGCGAAGAGAAGAAAGAAGAAGACAAGAAGAGAAAGCAAATGCAAGAAAGGCCAACCCACATCTGTAGAATACACCGAGAACAGTCAAGGCAAGATAACCATTCCGTGAAATTATTTTTACCTTCATGCCAACATCCCGGGCAGCTTTGCAACCCACCATTGCCGCAAAGCTCGCGGCGCATGCATCATCTGGCCAAGCAAAGGCGACCAGGTCATCAGGGTCATTCATTAAAAGTGATACTTCGGCGCCATAATACAATCAGAGAAGGACCCGTTCCGGCTTGGCTTCCCAGGCGCGGGATATATCCATGTCGGCGGGGAAAGCCTGGGGCGACGTGGAACTCTCCGCGCTTGAATCCGGACGAGCTCGGCCTCGCGCGTCGTCGGTTCTGTGCCCGATTTACGCCTTGCGAGAGCGGGTGGTGGGGCCGTTGGAGCGGCCGGTGGAAACGGCGGAACCGTTGGACTTCTTCTCGCTGTTGGGAGAGGCAGGGGCCACCTCGTAGCGCGCCATGTCAATAACGGCCTGCTTGCCAGTGTTGCGGCGGGGGCGGCCGGTCTTGGCAGCCTTGTTGTAGGTGACAATGTAGAAGGAGATGAACAGAACAAGGTACGAGGTGAGGATGCCCATTCCAGCGAAAGCGGCGAATTCCTCGCCGGCACAGTTGCCCATGTTGGGAGCCGAGGGGAAGTAGGTGGACGAGAAGTAGGTGTACGAGGCGAAGTAGACGAAAACTAAGTCGCGGTTAGTCGCGATTCTGACGGCATAATCGAGCGGGCTTACCAAGATCAATGACGAACTGAATGATCTGAAGAACGGTAATGTACTTCTTCCACCAGATGCGGATACCACGAGCGCTCTGGAAGTAGTACCAGTACATCACGACGTGAACCAGAAGGTTAATCGTGATTGGAACCCATTGCACAGCAGTCAACCCGATCAACTGGGTGTAGCAGAGGAGGGCGGTAGCACCGTGGTGGTAGGTGTGGAGGAAGGTCAGAGGCTTCTTCTTAAGGAAAAGGAAAATGGTGTCGATGAATTCGAGGTACTTGTTCAGGTAGTTGAGCTGGGCTTGTTAGCTGCGGCCGCAGTCATTCGCTAACGATGCACTCACATAGTACAGGACGATCAGGGGTTGCGTCCAGCCTCCCCGGTGGTCGCAGATGGTGTAGAAAACGCCGTTATGCCAGAGGGTGGGCAGAAGCTGCTCAACGAAAAGAGCCAACAGGATCGCGCTGACGGTGGTCAGGACGAAGTTGTGGATCATGAACAAGGTGTTGAGCTTGAAGGCCGGGCGGTTCTTCATGATTTCCCGACCACCGAAGATGGTCACGTAGTAGACGATAAGCATGATCGCAGTCTCCTTGAAGGTCGACATCGGCGTCACACCCTCGACGAACTTGAATTCACTGGCAGGGTAGCCCATGACGGCCTCGTAGGCCTTGTCGAAGATGGGCCATAACTCGATACCGAATGGCCGGTCAATTGACGGCTTCTGAATGTCCTTAAGGTACTCCATTGCTTGTTATGTACGATCGCACCGAGACGCTTGCGCCGAGGAGCGTGAACTGGCGAGGAAGGGAGGGAGCGACTAATCGATTTTTTCTCGTCGGGCGCTGACAGGGGCGAGGACCGCAATTATAAAGGATTAAAAGCGATGCAAGGCAAAGGCAAGAAAGAGAATGCCGGAAAGGAAGAAGGAAAGAAAGGCCCCGAGAGACGACGCCGAAGGAGAAGCGAAGATGTTGAGGGAAAGAGTTGAAAAGCGTGTCTTTTTGGCCGGTCGACTCCAGGTCAAGGTTCCTGTCTCCGGCGCGTCCGTGAGCCCCGAATCCGGTTAGCCCCGTGATAAAGGGGCAGATCACGTGCACGGGGTCTTTGCCCCGGCTTCCTCCACCGCATGCGAACTACGGAGCTTAAGGGCTGGAATGTGTTCTTATTTCTTGCTCACAGGTATCAAAACATGTACTTTGCATATTGTATGATGCTTCCAGTGCTAACTACTCTCTCGACGCACTTTGGCAGTAACGCAGAGGTCTCTCGGGTAGGCTTCACTTTCACATGCACGCCGCCCAACTAATTCGACGCTGGAGCTCGGCATTGGTCGCACTTGATAATTAGACCAGGTGCATCTCATTAAAGAAATATGGGCCCTTCTGTCCAAAGTACGGCGTAGCTTGTGGTCGTGTAATTAGCTGGGGTTGTTCGTAGTATTTTGCATGGCATTGGTCTATAGCCCCATGTGACGATATATATTTTGTCCGGGGACATTAAAAGCCAAGATATGCAGGATTGGCTACTTCCTCTGGCCATATGCTGTGAGTTTACGTATACCGCCAAGCTAGTACTTCAGTAGTTGAAGGCCTAGCTATACTCACTTCCATCCAAGAGTAGCAAGACAGTTATCTAGTCCAGGCCAGCATGATATCGAAGTCAAAGGCTTAAGCCCTGGCCTGAGCTGAAAGCGATCCTGTAGTTCGGCACGGAAGATGCCGTGCAATTCCCGAGCGTCCAATCAAGGCCGCAAATTCATCAGACAGAGTCCAGCCAATCAAAAGCCGAGGAAAGATATCATGCAGCCTAAGGCCCAAGTCGGGCTCAAGCGGAAGAAGGCAGAAACCAGGCACCAAGGCACCCGTGACGGACCAACCGCCAGAGCTGCGATGACACCTGCCGTGTGTGCCTTAAGGCAGCCAGACCTCACACCACCCATCGGCGCCCGCAAAAAACCCAGCCTAGCGTCTCCGGCTCAACCTCGAACTTCAACATCTCGCCCGTCCCCCCTCAAGCGTCAATTGCTCTCCTCCACCTCCCCATCCACACCCCTCTCGCCATGCCTTCCATGCCCGTCTTTCGTCTCGCGACGCGCGCCGTCCGCCCCTCCGGCCTTTTCAGAGCTTCCCTGGCCCCCCGGACCCGCGTCCAGACGCCCGCTGCCTTCATCGGCCGCCCGGCTTTCAGCACCTCCATGAAGCTCCGCTCCGGCCAGCACGACGACGAGACATACGAGCAGTTCTCTGCTAGGTACGAGCTTATATTCCGAGAGCCATTGGCGCTGTCCTGGGTCCGCTGGGGCCGCGATCATTCGTGCCGGTCGGGCGCAGGGGAATGAACGAACAGCTCACCTGGCCCGGCTGGCTGGCTTGGCTTGGCGTGGCCGGCGACGATGCGATAACAATGCAGCTGAGCTAACATGCTGCATGCTAGATTCGAGAAGGAATTCGACACCGTCCAGGATGTCTTCGAGCTCCAGGTATGTCCATTGCCGGCGACAGCACAGCTCACCTCCCGTGTCGTCATCATACGAGCCCACAACCACAGCCAAAGCCACATCCGCGACTAACAATGCTGCCTTCCAGCGAAACCTGAACAACTGCTTCGCCTACGATCTCGTTCCCTCCGTTGAGGTCCTCACCGCTGCCCTCCGCGCCTCGCGCCGCGTCAACGACTTCCCCACCGCTGTCCGAGTCTTCGAAGGTGCGCACTTCACACCCAGCCCAATCAGCACACTGATGGCCGCAAATAAGCCTAGCCATACTAACGAATCGATAAATAGGTATCAAGGCCAAGGTCGAGAACCAGGAGCAGTACAAGCAGTACCTCGAGGCCCTCGAGAGCCTCCGCCAGGAGCTGGGCGTTCCTCTCCGCGAGGAGCTGTACCCCGACGAGGAGTAAGCGACGTCGAGACGTGACAGATACGTGATATAACGTAAACCCCACCATCACTGTGTTCCCATGTCCGTGCCCGTTCGGCCGCCGAGATAGGAAAGCTGTATACATACTCTAGAATGCAGTTGGAGAGTTGCCTTTGCCTTGTTGTGCTGCTGTTTCGGGTGTCGATGGAGGTGCAATCATTGCTTCTATACCAGTGCTACGATGAAGTTCCTTTGACCTAGTTTTTTCTCCGTTTGAGCAGCTGTTGTACTCTACCAAAGACATCTATAAAGAAGACATCATTCTATTTATGCTTTGGCCATCGAACGGGATCACATGTACAAGGGGAGTTAGAGGGGGAATGGTAGACATGCAAGAAGGAAGTTCTGGCCCTTCGTTGTGTACTCCAACTCCAAGCAACTATTACAGAAGAAGGAAACAGAGAATGGCAAAACACAAGAAGCATTGTAGGTAAGGTAAGCAAAATCATCAAACGCCGCCGAAAGAACTATGGAACTTGAATGTACATATGATCAGCCCTATGGATGCAAATCTGAAATGTAAATGCGACCGTTATTGACGCAGCCGCCTGGCGAAGAACAAGAAACAGTATATGGTTATATGTATGGGTATAATAGAAGTTATTCAAAGCGAATCAGTGGGTTCCGACGTGTTTGAAGTAGCTGGGCCGGCAGTCTTCTTTAGCGAGGAACGAAGCGCCCTCGTAGAACTTGCCGGGCGTGCAAGCGGAGCACTTGGGCGAGTTGGGGCAGTTGAAGTAGGGGATGTGACGGTAGCCGATATCGCGGAACCTGTAACAAGCCTCTATTAGCAATGTTCAGATTGGATGTTGAGGTAAACTCACCAATGGACCTTGTTTTTGTCCTCGAACAGCCCCAGACCGATTGAATGGACGGGAGCGTCACCCCATCGCTCGTAGAAAAAGCCACCGGCGTGGTCGAGGTAGTCGAAGTACGCAGAGTACTTGTCTCCGCGGAAGAACTCCATGTCGCCGATCTCAAAGTTAGACCAGAAGTGGCAGGTTGAGTATCCGTTCGCCTCGCGGGTGTGCTCGGGGCGGAGTTGGTCGTCGGTCAACCATTCCATCATGTTGTTGTCCGAGAGGTAGGAGGGGTTTGCGGCGAGGAACTCTTGCGTCGTCGGCCACAAGGACGGAATACTCTCGGGGGCGTCGAAAAGGTTGATTGTGAAACCGTAGGTCTTGTTGCGATCCTCCATGAAGCGGAATACATCGTAGTCGACGTCGCAGAAGAACTGGACCTTGGGCTCAACGCGCCAGTAGTAGCGGTAGTCCTTGAGCGCGGGGTGCTTGTAGAACATGCCGCTGTTCCACCGGCACATCTGATGGTAGGAGATCTTGTCGGCGTATTGTAGCCCCTTCTCTTTCAGGAGCTCCGCGGACTCTTTGAACAGGTTCATGTCGATAAAGCTCGGGACTTCCCAGTGCTCCTTGGGTACGAGTTCTGTAGAGTGTCAATACGCTGCCGCGACGAAGACTCTGGGGTGATTTCAGGTAAATATACCATATTGACATTTCGCCTTGGTCTCCGCCTGCGTCCGCTTCTTAAACTCCTCGGTGAAAGGCACGTCGTTGAAAAAGATCCAGGGGTAATTGAACTTGCTATTCCATGTTCGCTCCAAGTCCCGCATACTCGGGATGAGCTCGTTCAATTCTTCGTTTCGCACGAGGGAGATGATGGCCGCATTGGTGCGGGCGGAGTCGGTGCTTTCAGGAGAATAATCGTGTTCGTCGGCGCGCCACAAGAGGCCCTCGGGCTCGCCCGTTGCTAGAAACGAAGACGGTGTCAGCAGAGCCAATCTGCGATTTGAATCACGGAAGGAGTAGGAGCGAGACGTACGTTCTTTGAGAGGGTCGGCGGTCATGCCGGTGTAGGGGCTTGCCCCCGTGCCGACATATGAAGATGAAGCAGGGCTTCTCCTCATCTGGAACACCAGGAATATCAGAAGTACCACGCATGCCGCAGAGAGCATGCGAATAGGTCTAGCGACAGCCATATTGACTGCCTATGAGAAAAACGACAAATTGCTGCAGATGGACTTTGGAGAACAGTGAAATGCGAGTCTCGAATTGTCCTTTTGGCCTCGTCGCCGCCTTGACCCGATGCGGACTAGCGTGGCAGTACTCGACTAATCGGGCAAGACGTCAACTGCTCCGCTTCACCTGGACCCCTCAATCTCTCTTCTATAGAAGGAAGTATGGGCTTATCTCTGTCTTTGTGCAGCTATAACTATGGCTGCTGCCGATAATCCGAAAAGCGCGATCGAAGAGCTCATCGTTGCGGTTACGAAGACGGACAAGGTACGCGTCATCCATCTCGGTCCCCGGGCCCGACCTACGCTAATAGATCTGTAGGATACTGCTCGCTTCCGAGCGCTTAAACGTCGCGTCGATGAGTCTCTCAAGTCTTCGCTGCACGGTCGCACCGATCAGTTTGCTGTAGCAAAGCAACTTGAGGGTCTACTTGAAAAGCTGCGGGTTCTCAACCGAGACGAGTTGGCCGATGCGCTTCAGTCAAGGCTCGCTGAACTAGACGATCACCGTAGCAGCGTGTTTCCGGAAATCCTTTCGCTCTTACTACAGCTTGCGGATAGGCCGGCTCAGCTTTCGAAGATTGAGAGACTTCCCAATCCCCAGCCCCAGGAGCAGGAAAAGCAGCTCTCATGGACCGACTTCGATGCCTCTGGGGCCGCGTACTGCGAGGAGGATATCTGGGAAAGCGTGGACTATGGCGCTAGCTCATCCGACGAGGACGATATATCTTCAATATCCAGCGGTATCCAGGCCGTGCGGAGTTTCACTCAAATCACGTCGGAAGACGACTACGTCATTCCCGATAGCATCTTCTCTTCTGGGGAGGACGAAACACTTGTAAACTCGGTCAAGAGCGTGCAGTTTTGGCGAGACGAGAATAAGTCAGCTCAACCGGAAGGCGCGAAAGGATCTCCCTTCGAGGTTACGGAGCTGCAAATCGTGAGAGAGGCGATTTTCATGCTGCAGGGTTTACCCACTTCTATGTTACGGCGACTTGACGGGAACGTCGAGATAGACCGGAGGTATACACTTTCGCACTTGTCTCGAGAAGCACTCTCCTCCATCTTGCGATGCATCAGCGCTTGCGGAACCAAGATAGACCTTCTGAGGCGATTCAGCAAAACGCCGCAATCCGCTGCTTATATGCAGACGTTCCATCGCAGCATCGAGGATTGCCTGCACAAATTTGACAGATTTCTTTCCGATGTACAATCCCAACTTCTTGTACAGACCGGGTCCGTGGTCATCAGCCTTCTGCAGTTGTCGGACGATGTACAGCGCGAATCAAAACTGCTCACACCCCTAGCCGACCTCGTTTCAATTCTTGACCAATCTGGGACAGCAAACGGTGTTCAATGTCTGGACCTGTTATTCGACCTGGTATGCATGACGCAGGCTGCCGGCGACGATGAGAACTTTGCCCCTCTTGCCCATATCTTCTTCTCCTCACTTGAAACATACGCTCGCCCTCTTTATCGCTGGATGCAGACGGGTCAGCTGGAAGAGCTAGAGTCATTTTTCGTCTCCGAAAACCGCGAGAAAAATGACTTGCGAACGTTATGGCACGACTGGTATATATTGGATAGGCAGTCGGACCTGGCAAAATTACCCAGCTTTCTCCGCCCCTTTGCACATCGAATATTTATCGCCGGGAAAAGTATGGTCTTTTTGAAGCGCTTAAACATGGCTGAGAACTTGGAGGCACCGGGAAAAACAACTCTGAGGTTCGAGGATGTCTACCCCTCCGACTCGCCTTCAGTTTGCCTTCCTTTCCATGCACTACTGGACTCTGCATTTAGCAAAGTGGTTAGCAATAACCTTGCATTTACTTCGTCTATCCTGCGGAAAGAGATGGACGAGCAATGCGGGCTCTGGATCTCACTCCAAGCACTCGAATATATCCATCTCTGTAAGGATATCAGTCTGCTCGGGCCTATTGACAACAAAGTCTTCGAATTAATTGATCGAAGAAAGGGTGGATGGAGCGACCGATTCTTGCTCACAGAACTCGCTCAGACTGCGTTTGGCGCATTGCCTTTTGTTGACCCAACCAGGGTGATCGTCCGTTCTGGCACGGACGCCCACAGTCGCAGCCGCTCAGTAAAGATACTTTCGAGCCTATCATTTGATTACATCCTCCCCTGGCCTGTCGCGAATATCATAACAAAAGACGGCATTGCCTCCTACCAGCGCATCTCAACCTTCCTGATGCAACTCCGCAGAGCAAAGTACAGTATCGTCAAGCAACGCCTGCAGTACTCCCATCACGGCTTCAGCCTACTCTCAAACTCTAAAGGGCAAACGCTCAGCTACGCTCTCCGGCATAACCTGCTCTGGTTCCTAAACGTCCTCTACAGCCATTTAACCGGCTTCGTCATCTCATCCACAACCGAAGCACTGCGCAGATCCCTCTCAACTGCCGACGACGTTGATGCCATGATAGCCACACACCGCTCATACATGGCATCACTAGAAGAGCAGTGCCTGCTCTCCAAGAACCTCAACCCCCTCCACGAAGCAACGATTACCATCCTCGATCTCTGCATTTCCTTCGCGGACCTGCACTCCACCCGCTCGCCGCACCAAAATCAGCACCTTGACCAAACAAAATCACCCCGACGACAGACTATAGGCAAACCACTCAAGACAGGCCTCACACCAACACCCTGCAAGACCCGCTACGAATACTCCTACGGCGACGAAGAAGACTCAGATGAGGACTTCGACGCCACTGAGGCCGACTCCGAGGTCAATGATGAAGACGGACATCTCACACCTCACCGTCGCCCCTCCCTTCACGAATCGCAGTACGTCCAGCGTCTGAAGGATATTCAAGACCAGTTTAATCGCCTTGTTGCGTTTCTGGCTGCGGGGTTGAAGGGCGTTGGGCGCGTTGATGGGCAGGCTAGTTGGGAGATGTTGGCAGAGAAGTTGGAGTGGAGGAAGGAGAGGGCGGCGGGTTGGTTGTAGCTGGTTTTTGGATGAGATTTTTGTACTGTCAGAGGCTACTTCTTCCGCTTTTTCTTTCTTTTTCTACTTCTTGTCCCATTGAGCTGGGTTACGGCGTTTGTCTAGACAGGGTTGGGTGGGGAAATGGGCATCAACTGGTGTTTGACGGAGTTTTATGTTTCAATCTTGGTCGGGGTATTAATACTTAGTAGGTCGGGTAAATAGTAAACGAGACACGATCTAGAACAAAGATATCCATTTAAATCTAACGGTATTTGTTACCTGTTGATATTGAATAACTTCCACTCTTTTGAGATACAAGTCTTCGAAGCAGTAGCGTATTTTTCTGAGCTCCTTTCCAATATATACGTAAGCGCATAACTAACATGACCACATGACACAACAAGATAAAAAAAAAAAAAACCACGAGACAGCCGGAAAAAGCGAGCAGTGCACATGCAAATGCAGACAGACTTTTCAACGACGCTGCCAGTAAGTAGTCCAGTCCAGAACCCGAACCCAAATCTAATCTACCCAACCCAGCGTCTAGCACTGAAGAAGATGCGTCCCCAGGGACCAATATCACCCCACTCCTCGGCCTTCGCAGGCAGCCAGCTCGCAATGCCGTTCATGACGGTGCGCTCAGGGTGCGGCATGATGGCCATGACGCGGCCGTTCTCGTTGCGGATACCCGCGATACCCTCGGGGCTGCCGTTGGGGTTGAACGGGTACTTCATGGTCGGGGTGAGGGTGGCGTTGTCGACCCACTGGACGGGGGCAAGGCCCTGCTCAACAAACGACGCGGGGTCCGTGGACGCCTTGAACGAGGCGCGGCCCTCGCCGTGCGCGACGGCGATGGGGAACGAGGAGCCGTGCATGCCGTGCAGGAAGACGGAGGGGTTGGCCGGGTCCGGGTCGGAGATGCGCACCATGGCGACGCGGCCTTCGTACTGCTCCGAGGCGTTGCGCTCGAAGGTGGGCCAGTTGGCGGCGCCGGGGATGAGGGACGACAGGCGCGACAGGAACTGGCAGCCGTTGCAGACGCCCAGGGCGAAGGTGTCCGGGCGGTTGAAGAACGAGGCGAACTCGTTGCGGGTGGTGTCGTGCAGGAGCACGGATTTGGCCCAGCCCTGACCTGCGCCTAGGACGTCGCCGTAGGAAAAGCCGCCGCAGGCGGCGAGGCCGACGAAGGAGGAGAGCGAGACGCGGCCGGAGATGATGTCGGTCATGTGGACGTCGATGGCGGCGAAGCCGGCGGTGTTGAAGGCGAAGGCCATTTCGGCTTGGGAGTTTACGCCCTGTTCGCGGAGGATGGCGACGCGGGGTTTGTTGGCGAAGGGGGAGAGGGAGGTTAGGCTCGTGAGGAAGGGGAGGGCGCGGTCCTTGGGGTCGAAGGTGGGGTTCCAGGAGAGACCTGGGTCAGAGTCGTCGAGGATGTTGGCGTATTCTTGGTCGGCGCAGGCGGCGGTGTCGCGGATCTTCTGCATGTGGTAGGAGGTTGCGGACCAGGTTTGCTGGAGGTTGGAGCGGCTGTTGCGGTAGACTTGGCTGGCGTTGTAGTAGATGGCGAGATTTTGTTTAGGGCGCTCGGAGACGCGGCCAATCTTGTGGATGAGGCCGGCGGGGGGACCGCAGGTGGCGAAGCAGGAGCGGAATTGCATCTCGTGCTCCTTGCGGACTTGGAAGACGGCGCCGAGTTCTTCGTTGAAGAGGGTCTCGACGAAGCTGCTGGTCTCGAGGTTGGGGCAGATGGTGTCGAGGAGGACTTCGACTCCGCAGCGGCCAGCGAACATCATCTCGGCGAGGGTGGTGAAGAGACCACCGTCGGAGCGGTCGTGGTAGGCAAGGACAATTCCTGCCTCCTGGAGCTGCTGGGTGGCGTCGAAGAAGTCCTTGAAGAGCTCGACATTGCGAATGTCAGGGGTTTCGGAACCGACCTGATTGAAGACCTGGGCCAGAGCAGAGCCACCCATGGCCTTGCGACCGAGAGACAGGTCGACGAACATGAGAACGGTATCGCCAACGTCTTCGGGGTGGCGAAGAGCAGGAGTCCAAGTCTTGCGGTAGTTCTCCACAGGAGCAAACGCGGAGATAACCAGAGACATGGGCGCGGTGACCTCCTTTGCCCCGGACTCGTCCTTCCACTTCATCTTCATAGACATGGAGTCCTTGCCGACCGGAATGCTGATACCAAGCTGGGGGCAGAGCTGCATACCAATAGCCTCCACGGCCTCGTAGATGGCAGCACCCTCTCCAGGGTGGCTGCTGGCGGACATCCAGTTAGCAGAGAGCTTGACGCGGCTCAACCGGTCGACGAGGTCGGCAGCAGCAATGTTCATAAGCGACTCCGCGACGGCCATGCGGGCAGACGCGCCAGGAGAGATGAGGGCAAGCGTGGGCTTCTCACCCATGGCCATGGCCTCACCAGTCTTCACGCCCTGGGCAAGAGCGGTCGCGGTGACGGCAACGTCGGCGACGGGAGTCTGCCATCGGCCGACCATTTGGTCACGGGCAGTGAGACCACCAACTGTTCGGTCGCCAATGGTGATGAGGAAAGACTTGGAGCCAACAGCTGGGAGAGACAGGACTCGGTTGGCGGCCTCGCCGATAAGTTCCGCGCGGTTAGGCGCAAGCGAGGGGAGGTAGGTGGTAAGACTGGTGTCGACAGCAGGCAGCTTCAACTTTCTGGAGTCCACAGTGCGAGTCATCCGTGGGGGCTTGCCGAAAAGCACTGAAAGGGGAAGGTCAATGGGGGTCGGGTGTTCCTGGGACTCGCGGTCCATGAGGATCAGCTTCTTGTCCTCCTCTGAGCCACCTTCTCCGCGGCCAACAACGGAGAAACCGCAGCGTTCGCGGTGGCAGATAGCAGTGAACTTGTTCATGCTCTCCTCGCCAACAGCCATAACGTATCTCTCCTGGGCCTCACAGCACCAGATCTGCATGGGGCTCATGCTTCGGTCCGCGCTGTCAATCTCACGCAGCTCGAACTTGGCGCCAAGTCCAGAATCGTGAATCAGCTCAGGCAGGGCATTGGAAAGTCCACCAGCGCCAACATCGTGGATGAACTTGATGGGGTTGTTGTCGCCCATAGCTGTGCAAGCGTTGATGACTTCCTGAGCTCTGCGCTGTACTTCGGCGTTACCTCGTTGCACACTGGCAAAGTCGAGGTCGACAGACCCTTCACCAGAGGTGATACTCGAAGCCGCACCTCCACCCAAACCAATGAGCATGGCGGGGCCACCCAGCACAACAAGGTAGGAACCAGGCTTGACGACGTCTGGCTTCTTGATGGCATGCTGGGGGCGGACTGTGCCAACACCACCAGCAAGCATGATCGGCTTGTGGTAACCACGGATCTCCTTCTCCCCGTTTCCGACCTCGATTTCCGTCGTCAAGGTACGGAAGTAACCGGTGATACAGGGCCGACCGAACTCGTTGTTGAAAGCCGCACTTCCGATCGGGGCCTCCAACATGATGTCGAGGGCGCTGGCAATGTGGTTAGGCTTGCCGACATCCAACTCCCAGGGCTGTTTCAAGCCAGGGATGTTGAGGTCGGACACACAGTAACCAGCAAGACCGGCCTTGGGCTTGGAACCGCGCCCGACAGCACCTTCGTCACGGATCTCACCTCCAGATCCGGTAGCAGCACCGGGGTAAGGCGAGACCGCAGTGGGGTGGTTGTGAGTCTCCACCTTGGCAAGGAAGTGGACAAGTTCCTTGGTGTGGTTCCACTCTCCAGTGGTAGAGTCGGGGGCCCAGAAGGAGGAGTCGGAACCTTCCAGGACAGCGGCATTGTCACTGTACGCGCTGACAGTGAATTCAGGGTTCTTGCGGTGGGTGTTTCGAATCATGCCGAACAGGCTGTTGGGCATTTCCATGCCGTCGATCGTCCAGGAGGCGTTGAATTGTTTGTGACGGCAGTGCTCGGAGTTGACCTGGGCGAACATGAACAGCTCAACGTCAGTAGGGTCACGAGCGAGCGGGCCGTCGGGACCGTAGGCGGCGGCGAGGTAGTCGATCTCAGACTCCTCCAAAGCCAACCCCATGCGCTTGTTTGCCTCCTGCAGGACCTCCTTGGGCGACTTGTCGCTACCGCTAAGCGGGACCGTCTCGAGAGGCAGAGGGCTGTGCTCGGAGAACATCAAGTGCAGGTCGGGTTCCTCCTCGCTCATGATCTGGGTCATCCGGTCGTGAAGAATGTCCTGGAAGCCATCCTTGTACTCCCCAGATGCGGGCCGCAGGCAGGAGATCCTGATACCGCGTTCAATGCGCTTGACGTAGTTTTTTAGGCCGCAGACGTGGGAGATACCGGTAGCTTGCGAGCTCCACGGGGAGATGGTTCCGGTACGGGGGAAGACGTAGAAGACATCGAATTGGCCATCTTCGGTGCTGAATGAGGGAGGAATGTCGGTGATGTCGCCGTAGCTGAGGAGCTGTTTGAGGACGTCTTGCTGGGATTCGGGCAGAGGCTCGGAAGTGTGGACGTAGTGAACCCATTGACCACGGACATCCTGGGCACCGATAGAAGCAGCGATAGCCCGGCCGCGAGAGCGGGAGTAGGCAACGGAGCCTGGGAGGGCAAAGTCTGCCGAGTCGAAAGGCGAAGCCATTGTAAGACGAGTTGTAGGTGACTCAACGGAGGTCAACGGAGGGGCGACTCGAAAGTGAAGACGGTCGAGGGAATGGAAGGAAATGGCGAGGACCAGTTAAGACCTCTAGCGGTATAAAAAGATAAGATCCCTCGAGGAGCGAGCTCCGACTGAGGATTCAGCAGGAGAGAAAGAGCTGAGCTTGAGCTGGCTGCTCGTTGTCTGCCGCGCGAAAATTCACGATTTCGATTTTCTGGAGATCGGCGATCATGCCCCGCGCTAGGCTGCTTGCGGCTTATCTTATCTCACGTGCCTGCAGCATGCCAAGTCCGACTCACTCAAGTACAGTACCCTAGGGTACTCCGGAGAATGAGACTGTGTGTCCATGCTGATAGCATTGAAGTTAAATGCTGGCTTGTGCATTATTGGTAAGTCAGCTTCATAGTTTTTGTGCAGCCAAGGTGGCATTGATGTTGTCACACCACTTTCTTTGGGCAATATATATACCTTCGATGGAGGGACGTTTGGAAATTAGCTCTCAAAGTGGACAAATCTCGGCGATGCGGTTGAAGCTCGGACTCTTCCACCATGGCGCTGTGACCATGCAATTTTGAACTGACAAAGCCCTGAGATCTATCCATTGTCCAGTCCCTCTGCCCCATCGGCCATCAATATTGAAGGAGCATCTTGCCTGATACGGCGACATGCTCCGGGCGCCGGGCAAGTCTTGGCAGCGGAAGACGCGGCCCACCCGTGCGAGCTGGAGATGACATTTCTTCTCCTGTTCAGGTCTCGCCCGGCGTCTTGCATCAGTGCGGACTCGGCTCCGAGCTGTCCGATGCTAGTTCGCAAGCAAGCTGCCAGATTCAGCGTTGTTGTTGCTGTAAGGATGCTGCGCATGCAAAGAAAACACTACGACGCAGCGAGGTCGGGGTGACTTGAACGTTCATTCTGCCTACGCAGACTGAAAACCTCTAGCAAGTATTTCTCTTTCTGACTTGCTCTAGACTCCCAGTTATCATCCCTTGGCGTGATTTTGGCTCTTGCCATGGACCGGCCAGCCTCGTGGCATATTACCCGACACGGCTAGCTCTGGTATCCCAACAAGGCAACACAAGGGAAGTCCTCCCGGGGCGTCATTCCATGTCTTGCGCCAGGTCTTCACATAGTAGCGTGGCCTGCGTCTTTTGCAATCATGGCGAGCTATATAATACACTACAAGCCCCGCCTCAGCTGGGACACTCGGCCAGGTTTCACTTCTCTCGACTTTGTATCTATACTGCTATACCGAAATCTCCACTGCAAACATGACACTGCACACAGACCATCATCACAACGCCCTATCCCAGACTGTATCCTTGGGCTCTGCCCAGGGAGAGGTTGACCCAAGAGACCTGCCCTTTCGCACCCTGACAGACAATGCCAACCTCGAAGAATACGTCAACGAGACACAGACCGGCGAGATCATCAAGCCCGTTCGAACCGCCCAAGGCAAGACGGAGGACTATAAACTGGTGACTTTCCATATCGACGACCCCGAGAACCCCAAGAACTGGTCCAAAGCCAAGAAGTGGTACGTGACCATGGTCGTCGCCTTTACGTGCTTCGTCGTCGCCTTCGCCAGTAGTGTCATTACCGCCGACATCGAAGGACCGGCGGAGACATTTGGCGTTTCTCGCGAGGTCAGCCTTGTGGTTGTGACTGTCTTTGTCGTTGGATTCGGCGTCGGTATGCTTATCCGCCCTCTCCCCAACCCCAACAGAGTGCGCTAACTATCCAGGCCCTATGGTATTCGCTCCCCTATCCGAAATGTACGGCCGGAGACCCGTCTACGCCGCAACGCTCCTGCTCGCCGTGAGCTTCGTCATCCCCTGCGCCGTAGCCCAGAACATCGGAACCCTAATCGTCTGCCGCGCCATCGACGGCATCGCCTTCAGCGCCCCGATGACCCTAGTCGGCGGCACGCTCGCCGACATGTGGCGAAACGAAGAGCGCGGCGTCCCCATGGCCGCCTTCTCCGCAAGCCCCTTCATCGGGCCCGCCATCGGCCCCCTAGCCGGCGGGTTCCTCGCAGACGCCAGCGGCTGGCGCTGGCTCTACTGGCTGACCCTAATCCTCGCGTTCATCGCCTGGGTCCTAATCACCTTCACGGTCCCCGAAACGTCCGCCCCCGCAATCCTGGCCAAACGCGCAAAGAAGCTCCGCAAGACCCAAAACGACGTAACCTACGTCACGGAAACCGAACTCGACGCCCGCCCCGTCGCCGAGCGCCTGCGCGTCTTCCTCTTCCGCCCCTTCCAGCTGCTCTTCCTCGAGCCCATCGTGCTCTTCATCTCCCTCTACATGTCCGTCCTCTACGGCCTGCTGTACATGTTCTTCGTCGCCTACCCGATCGTCTACCAGGGCGGCAAGGGCTGGAGCGCCGGCTCCACGGGCCTCATGTTCATCCCGCTCGCCGTAGGCGTGCTCATGAGCGCCGCCTGCGCCCCCTTCGTCAACAACCACTACCTCTCCCTGTACGCCAAGCACGGCGGCAGCAAGCCGCCCGCCGAGGCCCGCCTGATCCCCATGATGGTCTCGTGCTGGTTCATCCCCGTCGGCCTGTTTATCTTCGCGTGGACCTCGTACCCCAACTTGCACTGGTTCGGGCCGATGATTGGCGGGTGGCCCGTCGGGTTCGGGTTTATCTTCTTGTATAACTCGGCGAATAACTATCTTGGTACGTGCCTACCTGATTTTCTTTCTATTCCTCTAACTAACATCCATGCCCAGTCGACACGTACCAGCACCAAGCCGCCTCCGCCCTCGCAGCCAAGACCTTCATCCGCTCGATCTGGGGCGCCTCCACGGTGCTGTTCACCGAGCAGATGTACGACCGCCTCGGCGACCAGTGGGCGAGCTCGCTGCTGGCGTTCCTTGCGCTGGCGTGCTGTGCGATTCCGTACGTGTTTTACTTCAAGGGCGCGTCCATCCGGCGGTATTCGCGGTTTGCGTTTGCGGACGATGAGGAGACTGTCGCGGGCAAGGCTTGAATTCTGAAAATAAAACGCGGTTTTTGCTGATCTTGTATTCGGGGTCATGGTGATGGGATGGAGCGGAGCGGGTCCGTCTTTTGGGTATGTATAGGATTGCGCGGGGGAGAGGGGATTGCTGTTCTTCTTGTTCTTCTCGTTCTTTGGCACTGTTATTGATATTGTTATGCTGGACGCTTGATGCTTAGACGTGATATACCATGTTAGATGTTAGATGTTAGATGTTAGA
>RHLP01000588.1:0-94975 GCA_003719405.1 Aspergillus incahuasiensis
TCCACCAGCAGTCCCGGCGCCCCCTTACCTCTCCCTCTCCCATCCCCAACGGGCTTCAAATTTAGGAAATCCCTAAACGGCGCGGTGAACACCGCCGCAACCTCGCGCGCATCTAACCGCGGAATCAGCGAGATCTCCGGGTCCGCGTTCTCGCTCGTTTGCTCGTTGAATGTGTGCAGGAGCGCAACACACGGCCGGACAACGAGCTCGGTGCGCGCCAGCGAGCACGGGATCTCGCAGAGGTGCTCGACCCGAAACGGAGACGGGAGGGGCTGATCGAGATTCGGTAGGCCGATTTCCTCGTGTGCTTCGCGGCGGGCGGTTTGTAGGGGCGTTTCGGATAGCGCGTCGGATTTTCCTGGGCCGGATTAGCATGTTGGTCGCGGATATGAGTCTCGATCTGCGCCTGGGCGGGTGCGGGGTCTAGGCAAGCTTACCACCGGGTAACGCAGCCTGCCCTGCATCTGTATCGTGGATAGAGTGAGCAATACAGCTCAGCTAGCATCGAGTGCCTGAAGGGATCTTGTAATAGGTTGATGGCAAGGAGCCAGTCGTAGTACAAGAGCCAGCGGCACAGTTCCGGCTGGAGGGAAGATGGAGAAGTACATACAAGAACTGAGCGTGCTCGCCCGGATCGTCAACACAACTCTCAGATCACCATTCGCGTCTGCATAGAGCAAAAGGAGGACTGCTGCGCGGCGCGACAGCGGGACGAGGTCGTAGCTGGTTGGCGGGGGTTTAAACGCTCGTAGGCGGCTGATTGCTTCCTGTAATACGTTAGAAAGGTCTTCAAATCTAGAACATGTTTGACTCAATCTTACTTAATAACTCGGAAGACGACGTACCTGAGAAGCAGCATTGAGACGGGGCATGGCTTTTGTTGATGCTGTTGTTGAGCTTGGGCGAGAGCTGGGTGGATGACGATATCGGGATGTGCAGGTGGAGAATGGGGGTGAGATGAGGATGGGGGTGGGACTTGGGCTAGGGTCGCAATAGGTGCGTAGAGCGCGGAGAAAAGGCGCTCTTCGCATGCTTTAGTACAATGTTTCGAAGGGAACCGAGTGTCTGGTTGAATTGTTGATTAAAAGAGTTGATTGGGTGCGGAGGGAGCTGAGGTAGAGGAGAAGTTGGGCCGAGGTTGCGGAGTTCTGAGGCTGTGGACCCGACCAGCCGGTTTACAGTAGAGCATGACGAACAACACCACGTTTATGAATAGAAGAATGTACAGTTTATGTATTGTTTAAGTGCATATCCAGACGCAGGTAAATCCGCCGTGTATCGTCCAACCGATGACGCTCCAACCGCCATCTGGGTAAGTCAAATCAATAACCCTCGCTCCTCCCATCTATAAAACGCAAGGAAACAAAGAGTAGACAGTGGTGGGTGCAAAACAAGTCTATCGTACAACATAACGCAGAATGAACGCAAGAAAGGATAGCCTATTTGGTATCTTTCTTCTCGTTCTGCGCATCTCCCTCGGCCGTCTTTTCAGCCTTCTCGCCCTCCTGCATAGCCTCGGACGCCTCACCAGACCGGCTAGCTTCGTACTTGGCCTCGTCGTCGATGTCCTCGGTGTCCTTGGGCGCGGCCACGCCCTTCTCCTCGTTCTCGCTGTTCTGCTGGTTCTCCTCGTCAATGAGCTCCTGCTGCTCCTTGATGACTTCTAGACGCTGCTTGTTGGTGGCAGCACCCTCAGCGTTGTGAACCTCGAGCTCGATTTCGTGGAAAAGTTCCTCAGGGATACTGGACAGAACGGCCTGCAGAGACTCGATCTGAGAAGACATCTCCGCTTCCTTACCACCCTGAGCGTAAACATAAGCGTTGCTAAGGACCAGCAAGGTCGAGGGAACACCCTGCTTCAGACGGAGCTCAAGCCACTGAGCAATGTCCTCACGGAGACGAGCGGGTGAGACACCGTGCGTGCGGATACCCCGAGAGGCACAGGCCATTTGTAGCTCAGGAACAGAGAGAGACTCAACTCCCTCGTAGGATATGGCACGGTCGTCCCGCTTGATCTGGCGCATGCGGTGACGGATGTTGTACCGGAGCATGGCGTCGGTGCCGAATGTGTTGAGGTTCATGTACTTGCAGATACCAACAAGCTGGGGACGGGACAGGTTGTCCAGAGTAAGATCATCCTTGAAGATCTTGCACACCTTGATGACGTCCTGAGCGGAGGGCGTCTCACCGGTGGCTCTGATCTTCTTGAAGAACTCGGTAAACTCCTCGTTCTTGACACTCGCCGCAGTCAAAGGGAGGCCAGACTCCTTGAGAGTGTTTTTCAGAAACGTTGAAACTTCCTTCCGGGTAGAGCTCAGACTCAGCGCCTTCTTCTCACGGGTCGACTTGCCCTCGTATGTGCTGGGTAGGAGGTTGGGGAACAGCTTGAGCGCAATGGGAAGCAGCAGTTCCGCGAATGGAATGATGACAAACATGGAGAACGGAATCAACCGACCAAGATCCGTCACGGTTCGTTTAAGCTAAGCCGTTAGTATGCAGTAGAAAACCAGGCGACGGAAACGAACCTGTCTGTGCTCCCTCCGGCTAAGCTCATAACCACCCGCCATCTTCAACGCCAGCCGTGAGCTAATCCGGACCTCTGTAGCGAGGAGCTTTGTGCCATCCCAGTAGTGCTGGACCTCCTTCTTAATCTTCTGCCCGATCGTCAACTTTTTCGCCGCCTTCTTCGGCTCTTCGCCACCCTTCTTATCACCCGCAGCGCTCTTTACCGAGTCGCCCTCCTTGTTTGTACCCTGAACGTTTTGCGACTGCACTGAAAGCGCACCCTTAGGGTTTGTCTCTTGGTTCGCCTGCGCACTGGCGGATTGCGCCTGGTCTACGGGGATCGGCTTCTTGGCCTGCTCGGCGTTGAAGCCAGGAGGCGGAAGGTTTGATGGCCCGGATGTGTTTGTTGATTGTTCTGTAGCATATCCGCGCTTCGGGACAAGGATGGCGAGCGCGGTCACCTGGGAGGGGAAGTTTCGGCTGTTATACCGGAGGCCTGCCGCGGCGGCTCCTAGAGCTCCGGCGTAGCGCTGTCGGGCTATCAAAGCATGATTAGTATAGGCAAAGGCAAAGTCACAAAGCAATACACAAGCGAAGGAAAGAGATAGAACTCACCAATGGAGTTGGGCCTCAGCACTGGGTTGGTACGCACAAGGCGAGCGGACCTCATACTGGCAGACATGGCGGCGGAAGCCTGGATGATGCTCAAAGAGCAAACGGGAACAGTAGGAAGACGTAACAACTTTATCGGCGGGCTCTAGAGCACCCAGAGGAGTATTCGGTATGTTGAAAATTGATGAATGGAGTCGACAATGAATGACAGGCAGTGATGTGTGCGCCAGCTCATCTCAGCAAGAAGTCCGCAAGCAGAGCCGGAGGCGGTAGCCACGTGACTCGGAGTTACGTGGTTTCTCCGACCGGGTCAGGCCTTTTTCCCACGGCCAGTCGGCCACGCTTCTCCAACACGCCCGGCCCAATTTCGGCGACGACAACTCCCCGGGATTGAAGTTATTGGCTATGGCTCAAAAGGCCGGTCGTTATGAGTGCATTCTTACGTGCCCCTCGGTGGTACTCGAATCTGGTATCGATACTGCATGTATTTTCTCGGCCTCGGATAGCACCCGCACCCCGACCTAACGGGGCCGAGCAGACATCATTGCTACGCCGTGTTGTAGCATTAGCAGTACGGAACATCCTCGCGAGATTTGGCTGAGCCTCACCTCGCCACAGATGATCTTATTTGATGGATGTGATGGCTTCACAACATGATTCACGAAAAACCCAGCCTACAGAGGTTGATGGGCTCGGTTCTTACCAGATCACGCCTTCGCCATCCTGTGAAAACCCCGGCAAGAGAACCATGTCATCTGGATCCCTGCGTCGTGCAGCGGCATATAATTCTTAGAAATTGGGCATACAATCCCAGTCCTGCTAACTCTCTGCTTGGCTAAGAAGGCATACTAGTCATCGTAGGTATGATGTATCGAGTCCATTATTATTACATGCTAATCATAAGAAAGCATTAAACCACGCTGAACCAAGAAACAAGGCAATCAATTCAGACCAAACAGAAAGCCGAAGTCGAAGCCTATACTAGACCTCTCAACTCAAACAACCTCTCCTCAGATCCCTGCGCAAGATTTCTCACAGTCCACCCCCATAGATCCTCCTGCTTCTCCTCTTCATAACTGACCTTACTGGACTTGATCTCCTTCATCCCCTCGTAATAAAGCCCACTCTTCCCCGCAACTTTCTCATCCCCCGCAACCCACGCCAAACTCCGCCCAGATTCCTCAGCAGAATGAATATTCGGCATCACCAGCAGCCGCAGCAAAGGCAACACCCGGGGAAGGACATGCGTCCACGCGAACTTCATCAAGCCACCCGCATCCCGAGCAAGGCCCGTACCAGGGACCATACCCGGGTCGAAGGCCGCGACAGTCCAGTTCCTACGGCGGGGACCGCTGCCGCTGCCGCGGAGCTCGGCGAGGCGCCGCTCAAGCGCGTACGTCCACAGGATGTTCGCTAGCTTGCTGGTCGTGTAGCGCTGGCGACCAGGGAGGTTAAGAGCCTTGCCAGTCGGCCGAGCGAGCTGTTCGGCAGAGGTATACTCGGCATCAGGCATGCCGGTCTTCTGCTCGGGATCGTGTGTCCCGCTCGCGGTGACAACGATGCGAGCAGTCTGCGCAAGGTATGGCGTGAGCAGGGAGAACAGCAGCGCGTGACCGAGGTGGTTGATCGCAAAGGTCTTCTCGTATCCGTCCTCTGTGTAGCTGACTTCGTTGGGGATCTGCAGGCCCGCGTTGAGGAGCAGGTGCGTGATAGGCGGGTTGTTTCCCTCTGCCCACTGCTTTACGAAGAGACGGACTTGCGAAAGGCTGGCGAGGTCGAGGCGCTGGTAGCGCACGTTTGTCTGGCCGGTGAGGCGGTTGATGATGCCTGCGGCGTTGTTGGGGTCGCTGCGGGAGACGATGGTGATGCGGTGGTTTGGGTATTGGCGCGCGAGAGCGACGGTGCAGTGGAAGCCTAGGCCTGCGGTGCCGCCGGTGATGAGGATCGAGGAGGACATGGTGAGCGTGTGAGTATTGATAATGATTGTGATGAGGATAGAAGAGGCGATGTAGGTGAGTTCATTATATAGCTAGATATGGCCATACTGGAAGTATGCGGGACAGACGCTATGGGAGAGCGAAACACGAGCGGACGAGTAGAAAGGGAGAACGTCAAGGCCCAAGCAAAGTTCCCTGTCACAATCGGGCTTGATGATTTATCTCCATCTGTATCCCCGCATAATCATTACTATAACCCTATGTCTGCTATCCAGCTACTGGTAGCCGGAGGTAAGGCTGTCGTGGCTGATCTCAGCCATTCGGATTTTCTTTGTGCTCGCGGGTGTGCTACGGAGTAGAGAAGCGGAGATATGAAAGACCAACGCCGAGCAGGAGTTAATTAATTTAGGCGCAGATAAGATCGCTTTGGAATTCCATATCTAGTATACTAGCCCTGATTAGCTGTAGCAGCGGTGTAAATCTTGAATTCGAGTTGTATCGTCAGTCTAAACATCTCTAGTTGAACGAGCACGCAACTAATAAGCAGTGTAGCGCAATAGAAAAATCATAGTCAAAGCATATAGTGACGTGTAAGTCGCAAATCAAACGAGCGAAGGCTGCAAAAGCTGTCAAGGAACGACCGGATCGGATAATCAAGATGGGTATCATGGTGACCATTCAAATGCGACAAGAAATTCAGGTATGCTCTAGAAGACAGAAACAAGGCTATTTGGTTAAAGGACTAGCATACTAGTCTCCTGTTACAGGAAAGCTCACAAGTACCGCGAGTCCCTGTACCTCTAGCGAACAAGCATGCAAGCCATATGGTTAACGTTGTGTGAACGGCCTAGCGGTACGTGGTCGTCCGACAGGTCGGCAGGTCATTTATTTCGTGCCGCCTTCGATGGCAGTCGAAACTCCAGTAGAATCGAGGAGGGGAATTTTCTCGATACTGCCGTTATCAGAGGTATCCTTCGCATTCACATAGTCCGACTGTTTCCCCTCATGATGAGTGGCGGCACCAACCATTCCGGGAGTCATCGGAGACATCACTCCCTCCGGACTAGATTGCCACTGAGCAACTTCCTTTTTTAATTGCTCGAGTTCCTTCTGGAAGCGCTTGCCAAACACATCAATATAGTACGTAGCTCCGTTATGGATACTCAGGATGAAAAGGCCGGTGATGAAGATCCCACTGGCCCACCGATACCAAAGCCAGATAGGGCATGGAATCATGGTCAACAGTGCATAGAGATACTGAATCATCATGAATGCGGGAGCTTGAAGAGACTCTGGAAGACCGAGCACGAGGCGACCGATCCAAGCCTTTGCATAGGATTTGCGGAGCCAGGTGAAACTTGTTGGACGCCCGGCAGCAATTTTGTCGGCACGGCGGACGGTGATAAACAAGTGGTAAGACAATTGCCAGACAATGTACGGCACGGTAGCCCAGACCATCATGGAGAACAGCCCGAAGTGTTCAGGAGAGCCAGGCTCACTTGTTTTGATCGCATAAATGGCCGGAAACCTTTCCTTTAAGACGTCCAGGGGCGTGAGGTGAACGAGACAATGGAGGGTCACCGGAGGCATGATATGGATGAAGAGACTGAACAGTCAGTCAGCCATCAACCGAATAGAGACGATAAAAACATACCTAACGACTTTGTCCATGCTGTGGAAAACCATCGAGTTCCGCCACATGGCAATCGCGACTGCGTTGTTCCCAAAGGTTAAGCAGAAAGTGCTGATAAACAGCCTCTTCGATTGCGGAAACGCCCAGATGGAGAGCATGCAAAGCACGTTGACAAAGTAGCAGAGATCCGCCAGGAAATAGTGGTATCCGATCGCATGGTACCTGTAAAATCGGATTGGCATAAAGTAGGCCAGCTGCGCGCTGAACCAGATGTAAAAGTATTCGGGGTATGATCCAAGCAAATAACCACTGATGAAAATGTTCAAGACCCCGGCGATGAAGGAGATCTTCTCGCGAAGCGTGACGGAAGAAGCTGCGTTCCACCGCTGCGACAGACGTTCCACTCCATTCTTCATCCGACGACGGTATTTCTCCAGCTGCTCATCGGAGGTGGGAACTCTCCGCCTCAATTCGCCCACGACGCGGTCCCTGGCATGCTTCGAGGTTGACCGTAATTTTTCCTGTTGCTTCTTGACCTTTTCTCTCTGTGATATGATAGAGCGTTGCAGTCGCTCGAGCCTCTGTGACAGGGACAAGTTGTCGAGGAGGTCGAAAACAGTGAGTTGGTCGAGAGGTGGAAATGTTTCCCAGTCATCCTGGTAGGAGAAGGAGCTGCGCGACAGGCGGGGTCTGGTAGATGGGGACCCCGGAGGCGAGAAGTAGTCGGATTCAGAGTCTAGGATATCTTCCAGAACCGCAGGGTGTAGCTCAGGCGTATCTCCGCCCCTGGCATCCGATGTCCTTCGCTGATGAACTCCACCCTCGTCCATGATGAGCTTCTGCTGAAAGGAGAATAACGTAGGGCCGTGGCGGCTGTCGTGCAGATACGGCCGACTGAGGAAACGCGAGAGGGTTAGCAAGCCCATCTTCGCGCCGTACAGATTCCACAGTGAGAGATAAACAAGTCGCTGGCACTCGTAGGCGAGGCGGCGGCAGGGTTAGACAATAGCAGGTGATATAGATGAAGGACGAAGAGGACTAAGACATGGAAGTCTTATCATCGAAAAAGCGGGGATTTGAGAGCCTTACCTCTGCTTTCGGCACCAATTTATCTTCAGGGCCGACTAGTCGGTTCGTGCCTAGACGAAGTCTGGATAAGTTGGGGGAGGACCACAGATGCACCAGTGACCTTCAACGTCCGACGCGCATGACCGTGGGCCAGTGTTTGGGGGATAAACAATCAGAAGGGTTGAGAGCGAGCACGGGGCGCTGAAGGAGGGAAGACGAGCAAAGAGGCGAAGATGAGGTTAGGAACTGGGAACAAACAGGATGACGATGTTTTGCGTGTGCCTGCGTCACAGCCTCTGGTTGGCCAAAGCTCGGACTGGGGTCCGGCCACGGGATCGCCATCAAGGGCGGGGCCGGAGCTGGACACCTCAGCATTAAGGCAACTTGGAATAAGGGTAGTCCACCTCTACCTAGTATACTTCCGTCCAATCCTATGTAGATAAGGATAAATCTGGTCATTTGACAGTGACACAGAATGAAAATGTTATGGAGAAGAAGTATCGAGCGAGTTCAGGGCCTGTAAGGCTGAACGGCTGCTACTGGCACTTCCTACCTTAGCTTTAGACAAACTTGGTTTCGTTTATATCACAATAAAAAGAGCTCGATAGGACATTAATCAAGTCTTTTCTTTTCGAAGTGTCTTTTTCGTCGACTTTTATGAATCGTAAGACAAAAACTGGTCGTTTTTCGGAGCCAAATGCCGGGCATCACTTTCACTCAGAATCCTTAGGTATGTAACACCTGCCTGATAGGCGCAATATTAAAAGCTCTGAGCTTCAACCTCAGGAGATAACCTAGTCATTCTGTGTCTCAAAAATAGTTTCGACTTGCTCGGTCAGAATCGTGTATTATGCCGAAGCCCCTGGCTGAAAAGAGCCAAATGCTTCTCCTAAATGTTCCTGACAATAGGCGTATCACCAACACGATGGCTCCGACGTTGATTGTTCAGATGTATCCGCACCTGATATGATCTTCAGTGTAACGAGTTATTGATTTGATACAGGACGATAAAGATCGGAGATTTATTTGGGTAGAGAAATATTCTGATGTCGGTCACATGTTTTTTACTGTCATCTATCGCAACTGCAACGACTCTTGGGCTAGCTAAATGCCAAATGACTGTTCCAAAGGACCCTGCCTACCCGCATAAATGCCAATGTACTCAGTAGCCTACAAAGCTCGACTCGGAACTTGGGGCCTCCTGCCTCATACAAACATTGCTACTTGAGGCCCTAGAGAGGGTAAACGGTGCAAAGGAAGTGGATGGTGCATTGCACTCAGGGCTACATAGTAAGCCTTCGGCTTCTCGAAATGAGGTGACGAATCCAAAAAACCAAGAATAGCAGGTGTCAGTATCCTCCGTCAGAGGCTCAATGTTCTTATCAAGTACTATATCAGAATTCGTTCAAAGTGTACTAGTAACAGCAGAAAATTTACAGCTAATCCTATATGACGGAGGCCGAGCAGGCGGATAGCGCCGTCTCACCCGGCACCCCAGCACTCCCATCATCTGGAAGCACCAATTTCTAGTCAATTTTCCGTTCCTGACATCACCAAATATTGCCCCCTTGGCACATGAATTTATCTACAGTGCCAGAACTACTCCGTAAAGCACGGATCCCTACGCTCTTACCCTACCTATCCTCATTGTCAGAATGCCGCCCCAAAACGATCAACGCACCAAGGCAGACTACGAGTGCTAGATGCGTGAACAAAACCCAGATCTCAAGTTCAGAGAACAGCTGTACGAAAGTATGTAGATTAAGACACTGTGCATGCACGCCCGCAGCCACCTATATGTACATCCAAACTCGCTAAAGAGGATAGAAAAGCACAAACAATAGATCCACAAAGTCACCCTTAGTATATCCTCTGATAACCATTGTAAGAAAATTGCGGGTGCGCACTAGGCGCTGCAAGAGTGTCCCAGAACCCAGGATGGGTGCTTTGAGGATGGGGTGCATATTGATGGGCATAGATATCAGGTAAGCCTGAGGTAGGTCCTGTGGGAGCGAGGTTCTCGGATGTGGCCACATTTCTACCAGCCTTGTGTTCCGACAGCATAGCCGGATCAATCCCAGATGGGTAGGTTGGTAGGCCTCTCTCAATGGAACTATTCCGGCTAGCCGAGGATACTGGTGAAATAGGGCGCCAGGCCTCAGAGTCTGCAGGCCGCTTGCCATTTTGTGAGGGTTGGGGAGGTAGGTCTTGTGGAATGGCTGGCACCTTGCGGTACGACCTGCGAGGCGACTGTTGACTTGTTTGTACAGTTGTAATTGTGACAAGATGGTCAGGAGCGCTACCTTGGGTTTCTTCTTCCATATGACCATACTGAACGTGAACTGCGGTGTCGCCGCCTAGTTGAAATTGATGTTAGTACTATAGCCCATCCAATATGCAGTAACAGCTGTCTTACTGATCTTCCCAGCCAGGTAGCGCTCTTCCATGTTGCGGACAGTGTATATCTCGTCGAGGACTGGCAGACGTCTCTCCCCCTCGATTGAACGCCTTACTTCCGAGCTGGCATCCCTCAGCTTAGATGTGGTAATTCCATGGCTGTCCTTGAGCTCGCAGAGAATATGTACAAGAAGCCGGATTCGTTCTTGAAACGGAACCTTGTGTCAGCTGAATCCAGCAGAGCAGCACGTGAAAAGAGACTTACCAGCCTTGTGAAGATGATCCGGTTCTTTGTGTCTCACTCCCGAAGGCCACCAGGCAGGTTTTGTCTTCTCCGGGTCCGGCTTCGAATCCTCTTCACCATGGAGCTTGGCCACCCTGGAGGAACTCTTTCCATTATAGGGATGGCTCACCTGCTTCCTGGATGCAGTCAGTAAGGAGCCTAGTTGAATGCCGGTTGGACTACCAGGTATGGCAAGGGGGTATAAAGAAGCGTACCTGGGCTCTACCAGCTTGATATACGCCTTTGCGATGACACGGCAGCTGAGCTGCTGGAAGTCTTCAAATGCTTTCTCATAATATTTGCGCAACAGCTGCGTCTGCCCGACGCGCAGTGTTGTTTGCCTCCGAGTGGGAGGAGGCGAGGGGGGCTTCCATTCGCGTGCATCACCTGAACTGAGGCGTCGCCAGCGCCTGTGTCGCTTGTTTTGAGTGGGCTGCCATTCATATGGAATGAGACCGGCGGGTGGGTGCAGGAGAGGTTGGTACCACGGAGGGCCGGGGGCGGACAAGCCCGTGCCTGGCGGAGTCAGCAGCTTCCTCTTCCTTCCACCTCAACACTCGCACTTACCGGGTGCCTGCAGGCTAGGCTGCCACCCCCTGCCAATCAACTTCAGGAATCGCTCCTGTGCCTCATCCGTAAAGATCGCTTTCTCATACCCAGCAAGGCATGACGATGTTTCAGCCTGAAGTTCCCCTCGATGGTCGATAAACATGACGGCGAAGTGTGAATAAGGAAGCGCAAATTGTGTTGGCTGGTGACACTGAAGCTCCTACACAAGGGAATGATTAATACAGACGATCACCTGCGCAGTTCCAATGCGATACATACATTCGACTCTGGCTGAGTACTAGTCATACCATGATACGCCATCTGACGTTGTTCCTCGTCCTTGATCTCGGGAAGACCCAGTGCCAATGGGTCCATCCTATAAGCGGGACTTGTCATGATCAATGAGACACACCGACTCGGCTATGATAGTTTGAAACTTGTCCGAATGATCGCGGGGAAACGGAAAATAACTGGATTAAGCAGAGGCTGCTGTTTGTCTGAGTCAATCAAACGGCGCTCAAGAGGGACGACCATGGCCGGTTGGGACGACCTAGATATATCATTTTCCGGCAACGTTTGGTCCAGCTATGTTTGGGCTTGGTGAAAAAAGTGCGGCGAAAAGGTACCTCTTCAGAACGCTGGGGTGGCAGCCTCTGACACTACGACGTCTTCGTGGCTGGCATGACGTTCAAGCTAATGCACGAAAAACAGATAGGTACATACAGAACGGAGGCCTGGCCACCCTGGAAAAGAGACGACAGATCATCCGATAGGCGAGCCAAGTCTTCAAACCATGGAGCGTTGGTGGATTGACTCCGCTTCATCTCCCACAATTGACAGGATTCTATACCTTATCGTTGTCAATTCGAGCTTTTTGCATTGTCCGACAAGGTGAGAGTTCGTCTAAATGATAAATATCGTGTTGACGGAAGCAATCGAGCAATAGGATCTGATCTTGCCACTCCGCGGTCTTTACCAAGACGGTTATACTACTGTGATAGGTACTCCGTACTGATGTCCCCATACTACTAGCTGTTCCGTGTACTGCTATATCGGGAAAATAAGCAACTGGGCTCAGGTATAGAGGATTATTGTTCCATCCTCGCTGTATTGACGACGATCGATGCCAACCGCCAAATGAAATGGTCTGGGCGCATAGGGAATTCTTATCCAGCTCAATGGACGCTGGCTGCCAGCTCTCAGACTCGATATCTCGACCCACGGTGGGGACGCTGTCACTGCGATGGAGAGCCGATCATCCTAGAAGCTTCCGATCCTGGAACAGGGGAGTCTCTTAATTTGTCAACATGAGCTTTGAAATCTTTCTCCAGGTCCCGATGCTAAACATCGAGCCGATCTATCATCCACAACCTGGTCTGAAAATCGACCGCAGAGGCACTGCACACTGTCTTAGGTCCCTTGTCCAGTGGCGATGTAGACACCAATGAACCCACTCAATGACACAAAACCGACTTGCCTCTTCAATAGTCAGGCTCAGGGAAACGGGCGTCAACCCACAAGTGGAACTTTTTCACCAGACTCCAGCAACGAACGGGCCTCTGGCAGATCTGGGGATTAATCTGTGCGGTGCTGACCGCTGATCACTGAAGTCCCGGCCTCGGACCCCAGATTGAGAGTTTACCGGGAGTGCTCTACTACTCCGTACAATGAGGCTTACGGTTATCGCAAACAGGAACCACGAACCGGGGATCAGCAGAGTTTGTCGGACCGTCGCAACTATTTCCTTACCCCGTACGGCTCTACATCGGTATCCATAACCTCACGCTCTCTTTCCCCCATCGCCGTTGCACATAGATCAACCGATGTGTAACGGTGGATCTCGTTTCCTACAGCGATGATTGGTCTTTTTATTGACGGCTCGAAACACATTCAAGAAAGCCTTATCGGGCACCTACAGCAAATTCGCCTGAGGGAGGATAGAAAGAACGGACCGCATTGAGGCAGCACACGGACCCATTACCTGCCCGCTTAATAGTGTACATATGATAAGCTGCTTTTGACATCGCGGTCAGGGAACAGGACCATAGCCTAGCTGCTCAAGGCCCAGGTGAGAGAGACAGAAAGGCAACCGAGATTCCTCACAATTTGCGGGGAAACAGGGATCCCTCAATTTTTCTTTTTTTCTACGCCCTGCCCTAAGCGTGTAATCGTCATCCATGAAGCCCAGTGAGAAAGTTTCTGCCAAATAACTGGCGTGTGGGTAAAAGTCCACTGCCAGGAAATCTTGCAGATGTGGCTTGTGGCCTTTGGGGTCTGACCGTCTGAGCAACACAGACCGTACCTATGAAATTGACCTATCGCACAGGTACAGCTGACAACGTCTTTTACAAACAAGCGACCCCCAAGAAAAATCAAGGTTTTGACTTATACTTTATTGAGAACGCTTTACTTCTTGCGAGCTTTTCATCGGAGACCCTTATGAGATGCTAACAAGTACAATCTCATTCACCGTTGCCCCACTGCATTGCCCTAGTGCTGACAGAAATAGATGGATCGACTTGCATATGGCGAACCGGCTACAGGTCCTACTTCTTGTTGGTTGCCATTATCTTAGTGTGATTCTCGGAGAATAATGGACTATTATCACTGCTCTATCTAACAGTTGGGAAAGGTTGACGCTATGCCCAACTGCAGGCAGTGTGCCGCTGTCTAGGCAGCAGTCACCACGACATGCGTGCACAATCTGGCCTCCATCCTTGTTTAGCAAGATACCGGGACTTTTTCCGTCAGGAGAGGCGTTTAAGCATTTACTGCCGTTGTTTTGCGTACCCAGTGCCAAGCCAGCGTTGATTCTCCATGGACACCGAACAACCCAGATTCTCTAACCCCACTGATTCGCATTCTCACAGCTGGCGGATCAATTCCAAGCATTTCGGAGTCTCTGTCCATCCATTCACTATCAAGCGGCTAAATAGACTTTGAATCGAGCCGCTGCGATAGGAAAAGCGTCAAACATGGATTGTCCGCCGTCGTTCCAGGAGTCTGGGTTGGAATTGATACCTCACAACACGAGTCGAGAGAAGGTCCACTCGAAGGCGTCCGAATCTCCACTACTATGTGCATCTCTCGCCTCAAAGGTCGAGACAAAGCTCAGCTCACCACTCAATAGTGAAGGGCTATTTTAACGATGCGTACTCAGAAGCTCGATGAGGACAAGGTACGGATACAGTGCACAAGACTCCACTCATCAAGAACTCGATTCGATCGAGACTGCCACAGGACCTCGCAATGTTGTCACAGTTGCACAGCATGGCTAAACTAACGCTATTATCTGCAGCCGAGGCGCAGCTGTTCAGTACGCTGAATTCCAAATCGAGTCAATTGCATGGAGAGCGGGATGACGGATAGACTAGGCAGGCCATGCCACGCGAAAGGATTGATCACTTCTTCATCTCTCAAAGGTTCTCCGCGCCGGTGCTTAATTTTTGCCTCCAGGGTAAGTGAGATCCATGACGTGAACCGTGCCACCGTACAGGGTCGCGGAAGTGGATGAAGGCAATCGAACCAACTGGCGCAGCATCAACGCGACAACAAATCCATTTGTGAATCGTTTCAGCATCAGCCCCCGTCACCCAGCGCGACAACTCATTACCACCGTAGCAGTGTCGAAGCAAGGGGCTCTAACTTCCCACCTAGTGCTAAAAGCTGCTCAATAGTATACTCTCGGGTGCAGATGGATTCAGGTTACCACCTGCGGTAACCTAATCCCGCAGGCCAAGACGTTGCCGCCAAAGGCGAGCTCTGCAGGCCTACGCCTCTACGAGCGGAATGGATCTCGAGATTCCGGATCTCGGCGGTACCTTAATCGGTTGTCTACATGATGGTACCTTCAAGTCATGCTTTGAGGCTAGGGCTATGGGTGTTCCTGATGCCAAACTCTGAACCGCTGCTTGGAATTGACACATCACGCGCGCCCCAGCATTGCCTGTCGGCGACCCGAGCCGTGCATTCGTCAAAACGCAGAACAGGCCCAGCATCAAGCTGCTGCTAGAAGGGAAGGGCCGCATCAGGCGCGTCTGGATGTGTACAGATGTTGCCACTTATGTCACAGCTGAGGTACCGCTTGCTTCCTCACCCGGGCAGTTAGTGGCCCCGGTATACTTCCCTGTTCATGTGCTTGACGTATCCAGAAGCCAGTGCTCATTACATAAACTATCTACGGAGTACTCTCAGATTGAACCATCTTGCCATCATTGGTGTAAGTTAGCATCTAACAGAAAGGTCGGACAACATTTCAACCTAAGGACTTTGCAGCGTCAGCGATGACACAGCAACCATACCCAGAAACAACTGTACTGAGCTCATCATTACCCCAAGTTCCCATTTTCCTTTCTGTCCCAGGCTTCCAGGGCAGGCAGCTGATTGAGAATTTGCGCTCCCATGCTCTCGACCGCGTTCTGCAACTCGGGTAGGGAATTATGACCATACCCGGCCGAGCATATAAAAACAGCGGGCGTAAGGGTATGATGTGACAAGCTGTCGAAATCACGGCCTGTTAGATATTCCCAGGGTATGAAACGACGAAGTGAGTGTCAAAAGGATATGTGTGGTTCTCAGCAGCTCAGATCGCATAGCTCGTTATAGTATGTAGTATTGTCCTAGACAGATACATAGATAGGTAGGGTAGGTAGCCCTAACTCAGGACGTGACCGGACGGCAGAAGGTAATATTACTGGTCAGCATTGGCATTGCCTGTTAGTATCGTTTGTGGTTGGGTAGATCTCTTGCACCGTTCTGTTCAAACCTAGATGGGAGGCTGTATTTGTGTCCGAAGGTTGAAGCTGGTCATTATATAAATATTGTTAGCATATGGTTCCCTACCTAAGGACATGTCTAGGCGCCAGGGAACAACGATCAACAATGAACATATTTGGGCGCAATACTTGACTACGTACTGTACAATATGCGCATTTAGGCGGGAAGCAGATAGAATGCTAATTAGCTCTAGCGTTCTTGATGAAACAAGATGTTAATGCTCATAGGGGTGGGTCTTTGCGCTCACTGGCAATCGTAGCCTGTTAGAACAGCAAGTAGTATATAATTTACAGATTTAGAGATCACCAGACCCGCTTAATTAGACATTACTGCTTATCTCCCCTTGGAAATGATTACCAACATTTAAACCATTGGCACGCTCTACTTCGTTCAGGTCGAGAGCATCAGCAACCGAGTCGAAACGAGATGGGATTGTATGGACACCCGTTGGGTACGGGTAGGCATCATCGGCCCATTGTCTCATTCCAAATGTTGCACGTGTTTGTTCTCCAAGTTCAAGCCCCGGCCCTATGTCCGTTTGTTTTCGAGCTGCACCAGAACTAGAGGTATGATCTTGACACCCAGACGAACGTTTTGAGCTGCGTTCAGAAGAAGTCTGACTTCGGTTATGGCCGCTACTACTTCTGCTCCTGTATGAGCCCCCGCAGCCACAGAGACGCAGGAGGGGTCGTAGCGTTGGCAGACAGGCGCAGACGATCCCGGTGCTTTGCTCGACTGATGACCACATGGATGAAGGGATCTGGCTGTATGTTGGGTCGCTGCGGTCGGAGGAGTCGAAGGAGGTGATGCGGAGGAGGGAGACGACGCAGACGCTGATAGCTAATGTTAGCTTTCGATATCACACATTGTTAGATTAGTAGATACATACAACCCGCCCATCAGAAAGATACCTGTTAGAAGCGATTTCTGTCTCCTGCTGGTGCGCATTCGCCAGACAATTGGAAGAGGCAGGATAAGCATTAGTATATCGAGCAGCATATTCGCAAATCCGTTCCACCGGAAGAACGCAATCTCGTCGAAGCATGAGCCAAGTGCTTGCGGATCTTCGAATCGATGCCACAGGTAGGAGACAGGGATGCAGCCGACTATTGAGGCTACCACGCAAGCAACGAAGTATCCGATGATCAGAAACCAGGAGAACCATAGGGCCCATCGGAAATGTTGGACGATGCCGAAGATGCGCTGGTAAAGGAGGAGAAGAGAGGATTTCGTGAGAACGGCATTGATGAAGTAGACTAGTTGGATAGCCATAAAGCTCTGTAGTGATTCGTTAGAACAAGTCAGGTAGCAGGTCGAGTTCAACACACCTTTTGATATTTGACAATATGGTGGGTTGGTATATCATCGCCGTGCTCTCCAAAGTTATATTTGAGGACTTGAATCCAACGTGTGATTGCCATAGCCCAATTGACGACCTACGCGTTTCAGTCAATCATTCGTGATGTTGGTTACAAGAACATACCAGCGAAACCACAATCACCCAATCATCCCACCAGAACCCGGCTCTTGCGATATGCCGAGAGATAAAGCGGAGCACCACAGCCAAGGTCGCAGCCACAACGGTCACGATTGTCCCGATCCATATTTTGTACTCGAGGTCTTCCACTCCGTTGCCGTCTCCAGTCGAGGCCATACTCATACAACTCACATGGCGAGAACGATGAGAGCAGGTGAGTCCACCCCGACGAGAAGAAGAAAGACGTGAACCATATCTGCTCTTATTTCAGCGGCGAAAAACTCCGATTGTGGGATGACAGGCTTTTGTCAATTGGAGTCAAACCATCCATGGTTAGATATTATGACCGTGTGATCCAGGCCGAACCGCCGAGCTCATGTGGAGACACAGGATTTAAGGTTACTTGGAGCGAGGGCTTCCAGGACTGATGGGCTGATTGTCTTTTGCGGTTCGGATTTGGAATTGGCGGACCGTGGTTCAGCACATGCCTGTTTCCGGCGACTCGGCCGGAGAGCAGAACCAAAACCGGTGCTCATGGCAGTGCCCCGTTACCTATTCATGTATTCGGAGTGGTCCTTGTATCTTCTATGGTGGCAGGTTAGGGCTCGCAGATCGAATCCCTGCATGGTTCGTGGCTAGCCCTAACTAGCTAACGGCTCGAGACTTTATGTAGCGTATATCACTACAGCTAAGCCATCTCCCAGCCACCTTAGAGCCATGCCGTGTATATTGTAAGCTGTTTGCATCTGCACCCAAATCCATGACCAAACGGGTGGCCCTGACGCATTGTGTCTCCAAAATCCACCCAGCCGGTGGTGAGAGAATGAGGTCTCCGTACGGTACAGCCGTACACGGGGAAACGAGTAGACGGTGGAATTCCGGTGCTCTGAGTTTCCTTCGGCTTTAAAAAGCTGCCCGCCCGTGAATGACGTTCGTGGCTTCGGCTTCGGCTTGTCTGCGTATGGTTCGTACCAAAGCGGGAAATCAGCGCGACCCAGCAAACAAGAGACAGTACATATCCATCGGACATCCCCGAGCATGGCCAGACTACCCTGTAAAGCTTGAATCGAGATGATCGCTCGTAGAAGACAGAATTGCGGTGAACTCTTTGGTGCAAATTGTGCTGCTGTGTTTTGAAGACGGACTGGCTGCATTTCGATCAGAACGATGTTTCATAGTACGCATAGACAAAATTGCCGACTCGCAAGTGTTTGGCGTCGAAGGCGCACAATGAATATCCACGATAGCGCAGGAAAGAAGTAAGTAGGGAGATTGGAAGTGCAAGAGGAAGAGACGGGAAAGTGTGCCCGCTTCACGTGCTTTCCTCCCTGACCTGTCAACTGTCTTGCTTGCATCAAACCATCCCACTTCAAACTTCATTCGTGTTAGTCCAGGAAACAATCTAGGCGAGCTACTTCTCAAAGTGGAATGTGCTAACTGTGTTGCCTCCCTTACAGAGTTGAGCTGACAGGAGGTCAACCCTGAGACGAGCGCTGTCTCTCATCTGGTGAGCAAGCCCACAATGACAGTTTGATCCAATTATGATAGTGTCTATCTTTAGCTGACTCTTTTATGCACGCTCAGAAGCCAGATCAGTCAAGACGTTTCATCAACCTGAGTTTCTTCAGTCATTCTGCGCGAAGCTCCCCTCCGAAGGCACACGACCGGATGCTCCAGACTCGGCGCCAGACTTGCCAACCAAATCTTCCAAGACATCAGCCAGTTTACCCGGCATACTCAAGAACGGCGAATGAGAGCTTTTGAGCCGATACGTGAGATCAGTTCCTATCTTGGCAGCTAGCATCTCCTGAAACTGAAGCGGAAGTGCTTGGTCTTCTTCGCAGAGGATATACGCAGAAGGAATTTGATGCCAGGGTTCATATGTTGATACTCCAGAAAAGACCGCGCGCGACGTATGCTCAAGTTCAGACGACCACTTTTGCTGAGCTTCTGGTGTCAGGTCGTGAAAAGCAGCTGCAGGTCCAGCGTTGCAACGGACATAATCACCCTGATTGCGAAAGAGTCAGTCTACGAAGGGGCCCCCTTTGGAAGAGAGAAAGTGCTCACATTTACTTCCATCCAAGGCAGGAATTGGCCCCCTAGCATATCAAGGAGACTTTTCCCTTTATCCAGGGCAAAAGCAGCCATATATGCGATTCTCACAACGCCACCTTGTTGTCCGGCAGCTTCACGATCCACTTTCGTCAGGCCCTCGACAGCACATGAGGCAACAACGCCGCCGTATGAGTGCGCTACGACAACGACTTCTCTTTTATCCTCTTCGACCAGCTTTCGCAACACAGACTTTAGGGATGCGGCGTCATCTGTGAGTGTTTTGTTTGGGGGCTCAGCAGCGATGGAAGGATGTGCGGGTGCTTCAGAGGGTATGCCTCTTTCTGAGAGCTTTGCACGAACGATGTCAAAGGTAGAAGGACTTATCCATGCGCCAATTGAGAAGAGGATGGTTGGTTTCGTCGTCATTTTGCTTGCTATTCAGCTTTTTTGGAGAACTCGATGTCGAAAAAAAACCAGCCGAGTTTCAAAGTTTATCTATGGGCGACCCCTGCCGCTCCAACAACCGCACGGGATCTGGTGTGGATGCTCATTATAAAAGCGAAGATCAAAGATTGGTTTACGACATAGCCAGTCCGCTAGCTTCGCAACCGCTCGGTATACACTAAAATATCGTTAAAGTTTTCGGTCGTCCATTGGCGGAATACCACAAACTACTTCCAATGCCAGTCGAACTAATCGAACTGCAACTTCCAAAATGGAAGCAGTGCATATTTAGAGCCCGATATCTAGAAAAGGAAGTTCGTGAATGTGTCGATGCACTTGCCGAGCGCCCTGCCGGGAAGCAGATGGACCAGACACCGGACCAAAAGCCGGGGCACATTTGTGGGCCGTACCAGCCACGTCTGACATAGAAAGCCCTATTTCTGCCAGGGGACCTACAAACTGAGATTCGGTATAGTTGAAACTCGGACAGCGAGCTTATTAGTGTGCTCTTGCTAGTTGATATTGACCGTGGTCCGTTGTCGTCCACTTCGGCCTGTCTTACTATGTCATTGCTCCTGGCTTTCTGTCCTTCACTTTCTTCGAGTGCATGAAGGGTCAGGGTTCATATGCATCCAGCTTATCTAACTCTTGGTTAGTCCGGCATGAAACAACATGAGACTGACTGCTGGGTGCCTTTGGTGACCACAGGCGGGTTGCGCCCAGCACAGAAGGAAAATAAAGGCAGATTCTGTTGCAGCTAAACCAAGACACTAATGGTGCACGCTTCATGATTCGTTGTGCTGGGGTCATCATTAACGGGGAGACCAAAGCAAGTGGGCCATGAACAGACATATGGTGCCTGCGGCTCTAGAACCTGCGCGCTTACCACTGTAACCGCCATACGTCGGCTCATGACCCTGTAATAAGGTGAGTCCTCGCCTGTCTTTGCTGGTCACTCTCGTTCTATCTTGAGCTTTTCACCTGCCGCAGTGGTAAATGTTGCCTTACGACTGCTTGGGAGTTCCCCGGCGCTTGGACCACGCGCAAAGTGTCTCGCTAATCAATCAAGTGCAGCAATAGACTCACACACTATAGCTGACTGTCTCTCTGTTGGTGTCGTTGTGTTTGCTGTGTGCAGCAGGTAAGCTCATCCCATGTAGACCAAGAGCTGCTCCTCGTGACCAAGCTTCATGGGTTGGCACTTGGCCTATGTATGTTTGAGATACACATCCGAAGTCGCTCTGGGCATGAAAGCAGGTTTACGCTGGAGCCTGGGAGACTTTACACAAAAGCTCACTGCTAGCCAATGACCACAGCGCACGGTGTCTGTGCCATGATGGTTGAACAAAAGCCCAGTCTTGGTGAGGAGATCGTTCCTTGGCCATGACATCTACCAAGACCACGCCACTTGCTACTTGCTATTTGCTTTCCCTGCTATGACACAGCATCACTTGATGATGCTGCCATCAAAATGAGGGAATTCCTCTGCGCCACCGACTGACCGGTTGCCTGACCCCCGCATCCACCCAGCCCCAGTATAAAATGGCTGTTCAGCCCTACTCATTTGAGTTCTCACATTCCAACAATCTTTTTCTGCTAGAGATACATCCCCCAGAATGCCTGACTTTCAGCCGTTCTTACAGCGCTTTCTTAAGCACTCCGTCCATGAAACCAGTCGACCTCCCATTCACAACAACCTGATAGATGGTGACGAATCCAACCTTCCCCGAAATGGCTATGGGTCGAGCATCGACCCGGGCCGCAAGTTCTCGACCGGAAGCATCAATTTCACCATGAAGGATATAGCTCATCATCCGACTCATCAGCACTTTCCGCAATCGAGAAGGGGAAGTTGGGCTTGGGAAAGCTTGAGCGAGTACGTGGGAGGAGGAAAGTCCAGTCGCTCAAGTTCCGTCGCCTCAATACCCCCACGCGAAGACTGGGAACAGTGGGCAGATAAGAACCTGACGAAGCAAGATCAACCGTTAGAGAAGGACAAGATGTCTGCCATTACCCGAAAGTATGGGGAAATCCTGCAGATTACGGGTCTGAGCGATCATGCCGTAATTCTGCAGTCACATAAAGTCCAGTACTGCCCGCCGCTTGATCGCTATTACGCACTGAAGGTCTTTCGCTGCAGCCCTGGACAAAGCAGAGATGACTATAAAGCCCGAGTGACGGCGGAGCTTGCTATCGTCTCTAAACTATCCCATCAGAACGTCATAACGACTTTCGAGCTCCTCCCTATCGGCGGTGGGAACCTGGCTGCTAGCATGGAGTACTGCGCCGGCGGCGACCTTCATTCCTTGATCACTGCATCTCAGAAGCTTCCTATGGAGGAAGCAGACTGCCTCTTCAAGCAGCTGATCCGCGGCATCACATATCTCCACGAAAGCGGCGTCGCGCACCAGGACCTGAAGCCCGAGAACCTCCTCCTGACCCACAGAGGCTGTCTGAAGATCTCAGACTTTGGGAACGCGCAACGCTTCCAACTAGATGGCGTCGGGCTGGACCATGTCCAACTGAAGGCTGGAACTGGAACTGGTGCAGGACGCCGCGACTCGAAGTCGGCGCCGTATCTTGCCCCAGAGCAATACGCCGATGAGACATCGGAGTTCGTCCCCGGAGCCCTCGACATCTGGGCCGCAGCCATTGTCTACATCGCGATGCGAACCGGCCGCAATCCATGGAAGGAGGCGGCAGATACAGACAAGTCCTTCAGGACTTATGCTGAGGAGCGCGAGCTCGGGAAGAGGAGCGCCTTTATCCACGATCTCTCTCACGTATGTCATGCCATTGCCCTAACTTACCCTCCCTCTTCTTCAACATCCCAAGTCCTGGATTCATACCCCGGCGACCACCTTCGCGACCGAATATCTGTTCTGCTGCTAATGATAGAACTTACAGGAACGACGGCGCGAAGTCATATACGCCATGTTAAGCATCAATCCCGCGACACGACCCAGCGCGGCTAAGATCTTTTCCTCGGAGTGGCTTCATGACGTCCACTGTTGTATTCCTGATCACTCCCAGAACGGGTCAAATTGATCTACAGTGTAGCTTATGTAGTATAAAGCTGGGAGACGGGGGCAGACGGGGTCATCTTTCGCGTACAGCGTTCTCTTTAGTTATACCCTTTTATTTATACCCTACCAGACTCGCGCGACATCTCAATGATTTTCAGTAGTTTCTTTCTTTTTATGAAATTTGTGGAAGATATAAGCAACCGATAGATAACCCGTGAATCACAAAGTGTATACCTGCTTGCTGTAATATAGTCTGAAGGTTTAGAAATCTATGCCAAAACCATCGCATCCACCCGTCCATCCATGCATGCATGCACTCTATAAACATCCGTCATGAAGATAAATATATACAGGGTCAAAAGTCAAGTAGAAAAAAGGCATTCATCCATCCGTTCGTTCCATCCAGGGAAGTCGGATCATTCGTAAGCGGGCGATATCGCATCCTCCCGATCGTAACATGAGGTATCAATCAATGTCAATGTAAAAACGAACTTTTCAAGATAAAAGCCCGTAGAGTTCAACTGAGGTAAGGTAAGGTAGGGTGAGGCGAGGAAGGAGAAGGAAAGGTCATTAGGCGTGAGTAATAAGATAGGGTACCCTATAAGGTCGAGAGGAGTTGGGGAGGTCGAATTTTACATCGGCGCGATAGCAGCATCGTGCATGCTCTCCTCGCTGATCGAGGTAGCTGGCGACGCGAGCCCCGAGATAACAGACGAAGTGCCGCCCGTTCCACCGCGGGGGTCCATCTCCAGCATCGCCTCGTCATGCGTGCCGCCAGCTCTGCTATTCGTAAACGGTTTCGACGAGCTGGTCATCAACTCATCGATACCTGGCTTAGCAGGGACGTGCTGGTCGAGATCCGTTGCGTTGTCGAGAGACTCCAGCGCGAACTCGAGGAACTCGGCGTCCTTCTTGCTGACGCTCAGTGTCCAGCGGTACTCGCACAGCCGGAGGCGGTAGAACTCGGCTTCTTCCTTGGTGGGCGCGGTTACACGGAGGAGGACGCCAAAAGAGCCGATGAGGGCAAAGTGCGTTCTGGATGCGGCGGGCCAGAAGGAGCGCAGGTGCTGCGGGCGGAGGCGGTTGACAAAATCCATGGCGGAGATGAGGCGGGTTTTGGCGGCGGACCGGCAGATGTGCGAGAGGTAGGCGTCTGTGGCGTCTGGGGAGAGCGAGCGCACGATGCAGCGGTGAAGGGTGATTTCGGTGGCGAAGTAGGAGAGGTGCAGGGCGCCGTTGCGGGAGTTTTCTTCCGTGATAGTTTCGAAGATGTCGGTTGCTGAGTCTAGTTTGAGGGCGATGGGGAGGCGCGCGAACCAGTCCTTCAGGCGGATTTGGGCTGGTTTCGCGCGTTCGAGGATTAGGCGTGTGCGGTTATTGCCGGCGGCTTTGAATTCTTGTATGGATTGCAGGGTGTAGAAGCGGTCGAGTATGTCGGAGAGGATGGTTGTGAGGGCCACGAGGTGACAGAAGAAAAGCGGTCCATGGCCTACAGGTGCGTCCTCTGGCTGGGATACCGTCGAGCTAAACGCATCGGTGAAATCTTCTTCGACGAGATCTTGCACCGTCCAGTTGGAGGAGACGACATATGATGGCCGCCCGTGAACCATTGCGGACCATTTGTCCTGCATGTAGAGTGCCCAGGCGAGGCGCTTCCGCAGGCCTTTCTCCCAGGTTTCCATGCGCCAGTCGGAGCAATCCTGGTGCAGTCCGAGCTCAAAGCCAGCGGTCACCAATTGCGCATTCAGAGGAGCGGTTGCTATTGTGGACTTTTGCATGAGTAACAGTCCAGCCTGGATTGTGGACATCGATGCATAAGGTAGAGACTCGGTAAGGAGTTTCAGAGCGATTGCCTCGAGGCGAGCGCCGTCGGGTCGCCGTGCTGATTGTGAAGCTGGCCCGATGTCGACAAACTTCAGGGCCAGGACGTAGACAGCGGATAGTAAAAGCGGAGAAATGCCATTCCGGGTTCTGTATGACTGGCGAAAGACATCTTCCATCAATATGGGAAAGGTTGGGTGGATGCATTCAAAGAACTTCTCTACCAAGGTGGACCCATAGGGAGCAACCAGGCTCTCAATGGAATCGAGGGTGGCGGACTGCGGAGAGTCCGCATGAGCCATGGTGTTGATGACGCGCATAAAAGTGCCGTCGTCACCAAGCTTGCGCACGCGGGAGGCAGCTACAAAGCTCTCGTCGTTCTGGTCTACCGGGAGATAGGCCAGGAGGGCGGGTTCCAGCTCGGTAGTGAGGCCGATGTGCTGGGTGGTCTGGTGCCAGTATGAGATAGTGTTGAGGCGCGGGAGTTCACGCAAGGGCGAACGAGCACTGTCAACGACAACTTTGGAAGCGGACGATAACCTGGCGGGGATAGCAAGATTAGCGCCCTAGCTCTATCTGATAAAGCATATCCGAGATCGGCTTTCCAAAAGCAATAAGATAAATGGCTTTTACCTTTTAGGGGAGTAGTCTGCATCACTGTTGACGCTGTCGTCCAGTTTACGCTTTTTAGATGGCAGCTCAGCCGTGCTTGGACGACTGATGGTGGTGGTGGTGGTTGAGGCAGCTGATAGGGTGAAGGTGCAGTCCTGGCGATGAAAGTCGCACGAGTAACACTTGTTGACCATTTCGTTCATGGCACACCGACTCTTTCTGCGCAGGCAGGCGTCACAACTCGGTCCATCCCGGACCTGTGCAGAGAGACGGGGGAGAGTGCCAGGAAGAGTGCCAATGGGGGCGGGCGATGGGGATTGTTGAGCTTGTAGCGGCTGCTGCTGCTGCGGCGGTTGCTGGTGGTGGTTCTGCAGCAGGGGCCGCATAAGATGACGATCAGACGGCGAGGCCTGCTGGAGACCAGCCGACGAGGACGACTGGAGGGTGATAACAGCAGCCATTCAGGAGGGAGTGATTGCGATTAGGGCAGATAGAGGGAAGAGAGATGGATTGGAGGATGGAGGATAGGGCGGAGCTGCGAGGCCGATAGATAGGAACAGGACGGACGGGACCCGACGAGATTCCGTCACGTAAACAGCGAAGGGCGCGGGAATCCGCCAGGCAAACGGCAGACCCCCAGAAGGGGCTATTATGGGGGTTTTGCTGGAGATTGTGGCCTGTGAGTCCCTTCTGAGATGCGGGAACAGACCGGGGAGGATGAGATCGCACGCCCAGCCAATGACTGCGCCGCCAAACTGTACAGTCGCGAGAGCAATCGCCTGTTTGATACAGTAGATCAGGCAGCCGAGGAGCTTATCAGGCAAAGGGCGAGTAGCTGTGAGAGAACAGTGATGATAATGATAATAATGATAAACACCGACGTAATGGTGGCATTCGAGATCTATGAGCGCAATCGGAGGCTCTTGCTGGATATCAATATGGCTGCTATACTCTACCACAGCCGATGCCTACTGGTTGGAGTTGGTTGTGGTTGCTAGAGCAGTAGTAAGGTCAGGTAGATAGATAGATAGATAGACAGACAGCAGGAAGCTCAGACTGATCTCTGGGATTTGGGCCAGTGCGATATATGATAGAACCGACCCGTCCATGCGAGCACCGAACAAGAAGGTGAGGTCGAGCTCGCTGGTTTCCCACACGTAACAGAAAGCATCTGGGAGGCATTCCCAGCGGTTCCTGCTGAGGCGCCCTCAAAGGCCAGAGATAAGCCCGCTCCGCCTGATTGGGTCGCCGCATTGCGCTGCTGCCGAAACGAGCTTGGTATTACGTACTGCCTTCGCGGAACGGCCACGCCTGTTACCTAACGCTGAAGTAATGTCCTTTGCTACAGCTTTTGCTACAGCTTTATCATCTGCCTCGTCCCCGTGCCTATCTGCTGCGCCGTGATAGCTCCCAGGCGCTGCAGCACGCGCAAAGCTGCATGACTTCATGGGCCTGGCTGACCGGGGCCCTTAACTCCGAGACCTTGGTTTGGCTGGCTCTGATTTTCAACTGGAACCACCCGACTGGGCGACTCCATTACCTAATTGTAAGCAGGGCCAATGGGCGCGCGCGATAACAGTGTGTGCTGACCAATCACGCTGCATCTTACAGATGAATCGGGCCTAGTGCCAGACCGGCAACGGGGATCGGCCCTGCAGGATTGCGGCTTATCCCCACACATTCGCAGCCCCGGTTCTTAGCTGTGGCTTTTGGGCTTTTTTGCCTGCCCTGCGACTGGCCCGGAGCCCTTGGGCAGCATTCCGGCGGCTGGCCGCTGACCTTAATCTCGATGCTCGCTGGCTAAACTGCGGCAGCTGGGCCTTTCCATTATCTAATTTATATAGGGAAAACTCGGAACCGGGTCTGGGGATGTGGTTTTCCGCTGCCTTTTGCGTGAGTCAGTTGTCTTCCTCGGAGTATGGAGCTCCGCTTCGGGAAAAGTCTCTTGTTGCTTGGCGCTGGCTTTAATTTACGACATGCTCGGCCGATAGTTTCTCGCTTGCCATATTCTACACTGTAGCAGTGAAGGTATCAACATATGAGAGCGTCTGGCAAGCACTTTTTATGATATCTGGAGTACGTGCATAAAGGGAGAGATAAATATGAGCTACTCAAAAATTAGACAGCTTGTTAATTCTCGCAGGATCGCCTACCCTACATGCCTTAGGCAGGGGTCTGCTGGGAGCCAATTGTGTCAATCAATTGAGTGGCGAGGTATACGTCGACATGATAGCCCCTACAGAGTACATTGCGAGCTACTGCTACAGAATGAATAATCCAGCAACTACAGGTAGCATTTTAAGGTTAGAAGAAAGTTCAAGCTTTTCAGGTTCTTTCCAGCAAAAAAGCAAGTAAGGTTATCGATATCGATATCAACCCCAGCCTCTATCGATGCACGGACCAGCCTGGCCAGATGACATGAGATTTGATCCCCGGCCATGCATGTATGCATGATTTCTTCTTCTTACGGGACTCAAAAGCCCAATCTCGCTATCAGCTTATCATATCACGAGGACTCTTTGCGCTCTCTAACAAGGATCATCAGTCAAGATGATTGCTTATCATCGAGTCTCAAAGTATCAGACATGCAAGTATATCTGAGCAAGCGGCAAGATATCAAGCTCCCATTCAGCAAAGATAACCTCCATAATGCGGTCCAATCTTCATACTTATCAGGCACTCAGCAGGGTAGTATTCGGCCCATAGATTGATAACTCCTAACTCCATGCTACTATATTGAATCAGATGCACGCCAGGTCCGTCGGAGCAGACCACGGCTTAGTTTTGGAAATGATAACAAAAGATAAGGCCAGGTCGTCTACTCGGTGAAGTTTCGCAGCTTCGTCAGCTCATCCAACAGCTCCTGCAGCTCTCCATCGGAAATCTTATTCTGCAGACTGGGGATGAGCGACTTCGCTTCCTCTGCGTTATCACAGCATAAACTTCCTGTTATCTTGTCAGCTTATACCCCGACATGTCGTATTCCCCTGAGGACATTGCGACCCAATCGGCGCAATACAGGGAGAAGTGTTATGGCGTACCGAGCTGCGACCTCTCGAACATCTCCAACTCCGTATGCGAATTCAACAACCGCTCAACGGCCTTGATGTTCTCCTCGTCCTTGAAGCGTGCAAAGAGTGACAGATATTCCAGCGTTTTCAGAAGGTTTCTACACTCGCAACAATGGCGTAAGTCACTGACTACCAGCTTGCTTGCTTGCGGCCAAGAGGTAAGGCCCGCGGCGCGACTTACTCAGGCTCCTCGTACTTCTTCCCCCCTCTCCGCTTGTTCTCAAGCACTTTGTCGATAACGAGACGGGCTTCAGATAGCGATAGCGTATGTGTGTTTTGGTCCGCGCCGAGCTTGAGAGTTGAGGCGGCCTCGAGTTCGCCTTGTGGGAGGGCGCGCTGGCGGTGGGTAGCCGGGGGAAGTTGGACGCCGCTCATGGTGATTTCGTGTCGGGAAGATTGTGGGTGTGTCTTGGTGTGTCTGGTAGGATGTGCCAGGTGTTTATTTGGACGGATAATTGTAGTTGTCCCGAGCTTGAGGTTGGATCTTGCGGAGGCGGGAAAACTCTCTAGGCACGTTATCCATGGTACGGCAGATTAAGGCGGTCAAGCGGACACCGCCTAGATGCGTATTTCATATCCAGGAATAAAGCATAAGTTTAGCTCAACATGAGTGTCAACGAGCAGTTCTATTATTCTATGCCAGAGGAAAAGTAGTGTCCAAATCAAACGCCCCGTGCTATGCAAATCCAACGGTCTAATCATCCGATGTAGGGACTAAGCAGTCTATACCGACTTGAATGCAACCTCCTTCGGGAGTCGGAAACTGGCGCAGAACATCTGCTTGTTAGGGCTAACCAGCCTGACGTTGTGAATGGAGAGCTCCAGCTCCTGATTTCCAGTTCCACCAACGCGGTCCTCAATTGTGACGGGGTGCTGCAGAACTTCGGACATGCGCTTGCAGATATCAATGTGGTCGTCCACTTCGTTCTCAGAGTGGCCTGAGAAGCAGTATACATGGACCATCGGGAGTTGTTCTTTGGTGTGTGGCGCAAACAAATGTTCCTGGCCTGCGTAGACGCCGATGAAGGCGTCTAGGAACTCAAGGGCGTTCCCGGGAAGGTTCATCACGTAATGGTCAATGAGCTTCGGGCGGATGTATACATCGGGAGGCTGGGTTGGCTGCGCTTTTACTTTACCAGAGGCGTCCTTCACCCGTTTCGCCTTTGGATAAATCTTTACCTCTGGTTGTTCCCATCTTAGGAGAGCTCTTGCGGTGTACTTGATGAACTTTCTGCCGTCCTGGTTGAACGGGCTGACGAATCTCTGCACCTTGTTTCTCTGCACAGCGTCCTGCATCACCTCATACCCATGAGGGTTGAGGTCATTGGCGAGGACAAAAATTTTCTTCTTACCAGCAGGTATAGCAAACGGTCCAACGCCAGCCATGACATCGCAGACCAGCTCGCCCGGCTTGAATAGCTCCACGAGCCGTTGGTGCTCTGTGTGAAGACGGCTGTTCCAGTATACGCGGGAAAAGTCGAAGCGGAACTCGCAGTCTTGCTCGTGCTGGACGACGTTAAGATCCGGGTCGCCGACCAGTAGCTCGAACGGGAACGTTCGGAACTCGCTTTGTGAACCGACATCCTCGGTCTTTCTGATGACGGTGCGAAGGGTAGGGTTCTTGTCCAGGAGGATTTGGGCGATAATGTGTTTCCATGGGAGGAACTGTTCCCGAAGGTTCAATTGGGCTACTCGGTCAGTCCTGGCGCGTAAATTACGATATCACTTTGCTTGACTCACCGACGTGGCCGACCTGTGTAAAGCCCTGCGGAACCTCTTCCAACAGACTCTCCGGTAGAACTGCGCCAATAATATCGGCTGATAAAGTCAGATTTCATTCCGTTTGATGTACCTGAGACCCAACTCACAGTGAAGCCAGTAATCATAGTCCAGCGTCAGATCAAAAGGCCCAAGCCCAACTACCCCGTTGTTCACCAGCTCGTTGATAGTCGGCGACCACGTCGCGATATCTACAGCACGTCAACTTCTTATCACAATTTTCCAGACTCCACAGGCCATACCATCATGCTTGATCTCCTCCTTGAGCAGCAAGCACTTCTTGACGACATCGTCCTTTTTGACGTCCTGAATTGTGTTCAAGCGGGGCAGATTCAAAATATCTTTGCTCTTCTCCAACGTCGCCCGGACCTTCGAGATATCCGAGTTCTTGAAAATCGTAGCGGCAGAAAGGGGCACCGTCTTCTTGAAGAATGATCGGTCCAGAACCCGCATTGCGCGGTTCACCGGGGGTCGAAACATCTCGGGGAGGTCGCTGGGGCCTGCGCGTTTGGAGCTTTCAGTACTTGTGGCCATTAAATATATTCCACTTCAATCGACGAGGCGATCGATAGACGACGGTCCGATATCTGTTGTCTGCCTCTGGGGTGGGTATCTGCAATTCTTGTTTTCGAGGGTTTTCTCTTGATGCCCAGAACAATTATTTTGCCGACCTTATCGGCACGTGATTGAAATCCGATCTACTGAAATCCGATCTATATATTTGGTGGCGCGGGAGATCAAATACAAGTGTGACCACAAAAGCCCACTTAAAACATGATTATTGCAGCCACCTAAATGCACTCGCAAAGAACTAGTAACGAAGAGAGGCCACTTGCTTACTTACCAGGGTATCATTTTATAAAGCCGTCAATTACGTCCCCTTACCGTGCGCTCCAACTCTAGCTGCGACTCTAGCATCGAAATCCTCTCATTCAACCTCACAATCTCTTCATCCTTTCCCTTGAGTGCAGCCCGCGATATGTCTCGTCCCCGGATTATCCCCTTCGTCTTTATTTCATGCCGATTGAACAACTCTCTTAGCTCTTCCCTCGCTCCAATTGGCACATCGACCCCATGATCCTCCAATATCCGCGAGGCTTGCGCCGCTATATCCGATGACGTCGCAAGCGGTGTCTCCGCAGACCCAACCCCCATTCCAGCATTCTTATACCGCGTCGGCGTAGGCGTGAGGAATGGTGTTCCATGAGCACCCATTCCAACTCCGCGCGCCGGCCCGCTAGGCGTAACAGTCCTTTCATTCTCCGTATCATCCTCAACAGACCGCTTTCTCTTCCCCGGACTTGGGACTTTTTGTGTACGCGGCATCTTGCGCGCCGGGAGCCCAAACCTCGGTTGTCGCAGTGGCTGGCTGCTCTCAAGCACTTTCTCCATCTCATCCTGCACCTCGTCGTCCCAGTCGAACTCGTCGGTATCCTCGACCATCATACGGGCCTTGGAGCTTGAGCTTGCGCCTGAGCTCGTTGGTGTGCCGGAGAGTTGTGATCTTCCGTAGTCACGCCGGCCTGTCTGTGGCGTCAGAAGTCCGCCTACTCCCCGACCGGAGGCGGTCTTTGATGACGGGGTTAGTGGCGATGGGATTGGGTACGAGGATCCGGAGGCGGGCGCTTCGGTGCGTGAGTTTGATAGCAGGGCTAACTTCTCACGGGCTTCGGCGTCGCTAGTCCATAAGAAAAATTTGCATCGATGTTTTTGGTCTTTCTGGCAGGTGTAGACTATTCAAGGATCTCGTTAGCTTCATGTCTGGGGTGGGTAATTTGAGCGCATAGCGGATAAGTATAAAGAGTGATGCGCCAAAGAAAGGAAAATGTTAGAGAGTAATACACCATCTCCCATGATTGACTCCATGGTTTCTGGTCTGCAACTTGACCGCTGGTGGGCGCTCGGGACAGTTGCATCGCCATACGCCGTCAAGTAGAAGACCCCGCGTAGGGACGGCGGTGCGAGGGGAAGCCTGTGTCCCTCCACCGCCGCGACGGGGTTTATGTGGGGACATCATCATTCATGGAATAAGCCGATTATGGCAATCGTCGAAATCTGAGACAAAGATAAGATGTGTAGAAAAAGAGCTGGACTCACGGTTATGATGCAGACAATGAATGATGCCGGCAGTCGTCGCTATGGTAACTATCGCGGGCGGTCGGAGACTGATCCACTAGCTTGTATGGAGCTTATTCGTATAGATCTGGATTTCGAAGCCTGAACGCTGGAAGATGAGGTGATGAAGGTTTGATGGGTAATTGAGTCGGTAGTGGAAATGTTTCTAATTACCCTGGTGAGGATTAATCGTGCCTACGCCCCGAAGCCTTCCCCAACCGCCAAGCATCACCATGTCGATAACGCAAGCTCAACTCACATCTAGAAACCTACGACGTTTAAGTGATAAGTGATCTGTAAGCTGTGACCTATAAAAAAATCATTCATGTCTATAAGAATACACTGCCATGCAACCGAATTATGTATGCCCTATTCTATTCTAGCCATGCAATGCAAATACTGTACCAAGCGAGGCGAAACAACGAAATATGCAACTTCAAGATGGATAGGAATAAATGCAGTGGGTATTGTAAACGAGCAAAAAGCGGGTATCTTAGTCCGCTAGCACCTGGCGGAGCAAAACACCAAAAGAGTCTGACAACTTGAGGATCTCGTGAACTTCTGGTTTGACCGGCTCTCCGGCTGTACGGCGCAGATGGTCTTGCTGCCGGGACCGGCGTTTCCTTTCAACGGCGATGGGGTCTACTTCTTCAGCCTCGTCTTCGGCTTCGAGATCATCGGGGTCTGAGTCTTCGTCAGAAATCGCGAGGTGCTCGAGGTCAGCCTCATCCAGTCCAAAATCGCTCGACCTGAATTTGGTCTTGAGCGGAGAAGAGGCCGTCCCTTCAGCAGCCAGCTTTTGTCGAGTCTTGTTGAGGTGCCACTCCTTGCGATCCTCGTGCCACTTGATGAGCTTATCTATCTCCTCACGAGCGAGATCCTGGTTGATTTGGCCCATGTCCTTGGCACCACTAAACAAAGCATTCATGTCAAGCTTACCGCCAGGTGGACCGCTGCGGAGGAAGTGAAGAATGTCCTCAATCCATGCCATCAGGGACCCAAACAGTCCGTTATCATGAAGGTGTACCTCGTGAACGAACTTGTAGAGACTGCCCTGGTGACGTTCGCAGAGGTCGATAAACGCTTGAACTGTTTGATTGGGGTCGGCAGAAATGTCCTGTCTCTGGAATTTTTCGATCACACTGATCGCGTCGTCGGCAAACTTGGCAAAGTCAGTGATACTGTTGTAGACGTTCGCCGACTTGTAAACTCGGACTAGTGGCTCGTAGAAAATGGTGAAAAGATCGCGGAACAACTGGAGTGTCACCGGCTCTTCAATAATGCTGAGCATCTTGGTCTTATCTCCCTGTCGCGTATATAGCTTGAGCAACTGTTTCACATTGGCAAACCACTGCGCGCCCTCTCGCATTTCCTCATCCACATGCTCCACGGCATGGTTCCAGGCAACGTATGAGTTAAAAACCTTGCCAATTTGCTCCGTCGTCAGCTCGTGCGGGAAGTAATCCGATCGAAGAATAGCCACAGCAACGTCCACGTCGTCCTCAGCAGCCTCGAAGCGAATCTCGTTCTTCACCCACTCTTCTGCTTCCGTGAACGCTTTCAGCTTCTGAGAGATGACAGGGTCGTTGACTTTAGCGGCCATTGCGTCAATAGATCGCTGGAATCCCTTTATGCCGTCGTGCAACGTCATTGAGAATATCCGCTGTAGTAGAGATCGAGAGCCGAATGGCTGGGCGAGGAAGAGGTCCAAAACCCCTGTCATCACAGCTGCGGGGTTGGCGATGCGAATTACATTCTTCAACAAAGTATAAGGCACCAAGGAGTGAATCCGCTTCGCCTGCGCAAAAAGCTCCGCTGAGTTGTCTTCGGCCAAGAACAGGTGATACAGAGTAGCAGCAACCCTAAATCGTTAGCGAGAACCACCGAGACAAGATCAGAAAGCCACGTACTCGATGCGCAGCCATTCGGCAAACTTTTGGTATTGGGGGCTTAAGTCTTCGACGGTTGGTTTCTCTCGGATCTCCGAAAACAGCTTCGTCAACCCATCTGACGTTACAACGTTAGCGTCATTATACTTCGTGGTCGGGGTTTCGAAGACTTACTGCTTTCTACAATGTCTCGACGGAATTTCTCCATGTACACGTCCAGCTCCGCCGCGCGTTGACGCGCAATCTCGTAGAATCGCTTTTGCTCCTCTATCCTGATAGCATCGACTTCCTTTCGTCGTTCCATGTCTCGCGTCTCTTCCTGACCAGGGATGAACGGGTCCGCAGTGAAAAATTCTTCCAAAGCCTTTGAGTCGGCTATCCGCTTATGTTGCAACAGCGTACGGAGGAATGCACGCAGCGAAATCCGCTGTTCCTCGCGATAGAGAACGGTCTCTCTCGGGGCTTCCGCAGACGACCTAGGAGACTTTGTCGTCGAGCCCCTTGATCTTGATCGCGTACGCTGGATGATATCCGAGGGAGCCAGACTACTGCGAGATACGCGCGCGTCCTCCGCAGGGCCGACATCCTGAGTTGAGACGGAGGAGAGAGAGGATTCATCATCCTCCACACTACCACCACCACCCCAAAGGGATGAAGCTGATGACGATTTGTTTTTTCGTGGAAGAGGCGGCACCGCCCTGCCTGGCACCTCGGTCTGTAACCTCTTTTGCAACTTGACAAACTCGCCAAACCGGCGAGCTACATAGATATCTGGCTGGCCTTTCCGTTTCACACGGATGATGAATTCCTATCGTCGGTTAGTTTGACGCGGTAGTCAATGCATCACTGACATACCGCATGTTGATGGTGTCGGACCGTTCGCCGTACGGACGTTACCCGTACAGCCGCAACATTGATGTCCCAGCCGTTGATCGCATTTCCCTCCGGCATGTTGACAAGGAGCCCCTTCTCGTTGGCGCCACGGTCAACGACCTCCATCTCTGAGAATTGGATACGCTCTTCATAGCCGGATGCGGTGGGGATGCCGGAAACCATCATCAGTTCAACGAGTTTCTCGCATTTCCGTGCCAACTTTCTCCGCTTGGTCTCCTCCAGGCGGTCCTCGGAGGACGAGACATTCTTATTCGCAAATGATTCAAGGAACTGCAGTGTTGTTAACTTTCTGTTCCCTGGGTGCCAAAACGGGCACACGCACCACCTGCAGCTTATCCTGCCAAAATTCTTTTTCCCGCGCCTGATCTAAGAATGGAAAGTTGCGAACATGGTGAACGAAAATGTATCGAAGGATGGGAAGCTCAGAATCGATGGGCGCGACCTCGCCGAATTCCGATTTGAAGGGAGCACCGAAGCGACGAAGGGCGGTTGGTGAATTTAGCTCGGAGATTTCTTTTTGAACCTGGCGGGAGATGAGTTCGCGCTTAAGGTCTAGTCCAGTCAGTTAACCCCGCCGAGAGGATATATATTAAGGGACTGACAATGCTCTTGCTTTCCAGTGAGGATTGGTCTATAGTCGCCGTCCGGTTGAGGGGTCGTCGAATCCACGACTCCGTTGCTCGCGTGCATGGTGCGCAGTTGATCGATCAGTCGAGTCTCTGGAGGAGGAAAGCCCCGAACTGCGGGGGGCGTGGCTCTTTATGAAGTAAGCTGACGGAGGCAGATCCCCAATTGCGGATAGAGTACGAGTGGGTTAAGCAAACGGCGCGTAATATTGAGGCTAAGCACAAAATCGGTAGCGTCTGGGTCAAGCCAAAAGCATGGGAATCCGTCTGCCTGCTTAGGGTGGGCGCTGCGATGACGTCTATCGTCGGGCAGAACTCGGCTGTTTCAGGCGCTTTTGTATAAGCAGGCTTCGATCTCTAATATTAATTCAAGAATTGATAGAGATACAAGGTCATAAATTGAAGAAACGAAGGTGAGACTTGGAGCGCGGTCAGGAGAGGAGAAAGCGCAGAGAAAGCGCAAAAGGAGATGACGAACAATCCGCAGTCGAAAACGGGGCTGGCGTCATTCAACCTTCTTGTTCCCCATATATCAACCTTCACCCACCAACCAACCTCCGTTCCGCTATTATTATCCTCATTATGATGACCTTGTCAAGAGACTGAATCATTATTCCTCACGCATTGCTTCAGCCCTGTGGCCCCACTGGCTTGACAGAAGGATCGACCAGGTATCAACGACGCATTCACTTTGTTCATCCTGGCCAATTCCCACCACGTGGGTGACCTTTCATGCTGGTATCACTCCCTGTTCAAGCTTGGCAGAAATTCTCAATCGATAGGCATCCAGATTCCAGCGCCTGTTATGACAAACACGGATGTACTCCGGAACACCTTTCGGAGTTGAGCTCTTGGTTTTTGCATTTAAAGGGGCGCTCGCTAACCCGACTGGCAGTGCGGAGCCATCTATCGCTTTTCTGTACGACGTACAAGGCGCCAACTTATCTTCTGATCTCAGTCTCTTGATATGGGCGCAGAGGTACCGACAAGCACAGCGTGACCTGTCCAGGCTCCAAAGGCCGTTGTCTTTGTCTGAGACTCTGGCATCTTTGAGAATGTGGGCCACACGTCGAGATGCACCGCCACGGTCTGGACTCCCTCCCGACTGTCGTGTACTCCGTAGAAGCTCGACATTCGGACAATGACAGTTTTGACACAGCAGCTAAAGCTGAAGATTAACGTGCGACCACTACGGAGTAAAGCAACTTATTTTCGCTATTGCATATGATGTGGCTGTGCTACTCCGTAGAGGCATCAGTGATCGAGGATCTGAGCGCATCATGAACAATGCGGCTGACGCTACGGAATACCTATGTACATTTCAATTAGCACCAAAATTGTTGTATTATCAATTCGCACCCAAGTTGTGGTATTATTAGGCCTTCAATCGCAGGTGGTGCATTCTCTCGCAGTTCTGTGTCCTTCTTAACAAATACTCTAAATATGAATACTATATGAGACGTTGAGACTATTCCCAGAAAGGCATCAATAGAAATCGACGGGATGTGGCTGTGGCTATTGTCTCCGCCGAGTCTCATCTTCTCCGCCTCCGCACCCATCGTTCGTTCCGCCCTCGTTGCGTCCTTGCATCTTGGTAAACTCGATTGATGGCCCGATGAACTTCACTTCTTTTACCGTCGCATCTATTGTTTCGTAGAGCGCATTCTGCGCTTCTGCTCCCTCCTCCCCCCCAGACGAACGCCGTACCTTGACTTACGTTCATTCATGCCAGATCTGTCAGATCTCCATCCTTCTTCTTGCTCCGAAGCGTATTTCCGGGTCCGTTCGCAATAAAGAGCTACCATGAGCTATCAGAGGCACTCCGAAGACCGCGAGGATTCAGAGTTGCTGCCCTCAAATCGTCTACGGTCCTTGTCCAGGAGCTCCGATGACTCTGATGACTCTGGATTGTCCGTCGATACCGTCCTGGAAGAACAGAAATACAATGCCGCGCCGGCCAATACGCAGGGAGCTTCTCAGGGAAAAAGATACCGTGATGTGGAGGGAGGGGAGGCTGGCCTCAGTGAAGCCACCTCACAGACAAAAGCTTCCAGTAGTCGTTCGCGTCGACTTATCTGGTTGCTCATCCTACTTTGTTGTGGGGGCTGGGTTGTGGCGCTTGTGTTGTTTATGACTCAAGGTCATCCGGACTATCGGACGGAGTTAGACGAGCAGATAGCCAATTCTGGCTCCCTCTCGGGTAGTAGTCAAAGCTCGGCGAAATCCCCAACGTTAGAGCAAGTGCTTACAGGAGCATTCTCGCCTCGAGGACATTCAATTGCCTGGATTGCTGGCCCCGATGGCGAAGATGGGCTGCTAATAGAAAGCGGACAAAATACAGAAGAGGGCTACTTGCGGATTAACGACATCCGCCAGGACGGCAAACCCAACCGCGTACTGATGAAGAACTCCACTGTGGATTTCGAAGGGAGGACTATTAATCCCAGTTCTACGCGTCCCAGTCCTGATTTGAAGAAAGTGCTGCTTGTCTCTCATTATGAGAAGAATTGGAGACACTCTTTTACCGCGAGGTATTGGATTTTCGACGTGGATACGCAGACCGCTGAGCCCCTGGACCCCGACAACGTTGACGGACGAGTTCAGCTTGCTCTTTGGTCTCCGAAGTCCGATACAATTGCATTTGTTCGAGATAACAATCTGTATCTGCGGAAGCTGTCCTCAAAGCGCGTTGTGCCCATAACCAAGGACGGTGGGGAGCAATTGTTTTACGGTGTGCCCGACTGGGTTTATGAAGAAGAAGTCTTCTCAGGGAACAGTGTCACCTGGTGGTCTAAAGATGGCTCTCAGCTTGCCTTCATGCGAACAAACGAGTCGGCTGTTCCAGAGTTTCCCGTTCAATACTACTTGTCTCGACCTTCAGGAAAGAAACCACCTCCGGAGCTAGAGAACTATCCCGAAGTGAGAGAAATCAAGTATCCGAAGGCTGGCTCGCCCAACCCGTATGTCAACCTGCAATTTTATGATGTCGAACGGGGAGAAGTTTTCTCTGTCGAGATGCCTGCCGACTTTGACCCTGATGATCGGCTTATCATCGAGGTGATATGGGCTGCTAAAGGCAAAGTTCTTCTCCGAACGACCAACAGAGAGAGCGACATCTTGAAAGTGTTTTTGATTGATACTATACTGAAAGAAAGCAAGCTTATCAGGATTCAAGATGTCTCCGAACTTGACGGTGGGTGGGTAGAGGCTACGCAGTCTGTGAGATTCATCCCTGCCGACTCAAAAAACGGCAGACCATATGATGGCTACATCGACACTGTGGTCCATGAAGGCTACGATCATTTGGCTTACTTCACACCACTTGATAACCCAGAGCCTATCATGCTCACCTCCGGTGAGTGGGAAGTCGTGGACGCGCCCACTGCCATAGATCTGACTCGTGGTCTGGTGTATTTCATCGCCACTGAAGAGGCCCCGACTGAGCGTCATCTTTACCGTGTCAAGTTTGATGGGTCTGATCTTCGAGCGCTGACTGATACTTCCAAGCCTGGTTATTATGACGTCTCGTTCTCAGATGGGGCCGGGTATGGATTGCTCAGCTACAAGGGCCCTTCCATTCCCTGGCAGACTATCATCAGTACTGAAGGTGACAAGACCACAACACTCAAAACCATCGAGGAAAACACATTTCTGTCCCATCTGGTATCTCAATACGCTCTACCAACAGAGGTCTACCAAAACATCACCGTTGATGGCTTTACTCTCCAGGTAGTTGAGCGACGCCCGCCCCAGTTTAACCCAGCGCGGAAGTACCCCGTTCTGTTTCACCTATACGGAGGACCAGGGTCTCAGACTGTAGACCGCAAGTTTACTGTGGATTTTCAGTCCTATGTCGCAGCAACTCTCGGTTATATCGTCGTCACCGTAGACGGACGAGGTACCGGTTTTATTGGACGAAAAGCACGCTGTATCATTCGCGGGAACATCGGAAACTACGAAGCCCTTGACCAGATCGCAACCGCCAAGGAGTGGGCTCAAAAGCCATACGTCGATGAATCGCGAATGGCGATCTGGGGCTGGAGCTACGGCGGCTTTATGACGTTAAAGACACTCGAGCAGGATGCCGGCCAGACCTTCCAGTATGGGATGGCAGTAGCTCCTGTCACCGACTGGCGGTTCTATGGTAAGTTGTACTTCCAAGCGTACTGTGCACCTAGCTAACACAAACCCCGCCCAGACTCCGTCTACACAGAGCGCTACATGCACACTCCACAGCACAACCCAGCAGGCTACGACAACACCAGCATTTCAGACATGGCCGCCCTCCAGAACAACGTCCGCTTTCTCGTCATGCACGGCGCCTCCGACGACAACGTCCATATCCAGAACACCCTTACCCTAATTGATAAACTAGACCTCGCAAGCGTTCAGAACTATGACGTTCACTTCTACCCCGACTCGGACCATAGTATTTACTTCCATAATGCACATACTATGGTTTATGAACGTATGTCAATTACCATTTCCTTCTACTATTCCTTGTCGTCTGCGAAAGGGGACATTGAAACATAGCTAATATATAACAACAGGCCTCTCGAACTGGCTCGTCAACGCTTTCAACGGCGAGTGGCATCGCATTGCGAGCCCAGTGCCAGACGAGTCGATGTTGACAAGATTTGTGAGAAGGGTCTTGCCTGGTTTCGCGCGTTAAGTGGATTGTAGTACATAAAGGTGTATTTTCATATGGCACTGGATAATTTTGCCTCTACGGAGTATTAGTCTCTCTCTTGGACCACGGCGTTTGGTTGGAAGCGTTTGGTATTTTCTAGGCTTGGTCTTCTATCAGTTGTATAATCTACGTGATAAAAAAAGAGTATTAGACGGATGCTCGTCCATCGTGGTCACTCAGTAGGATGTATAGTGCAGTCCAATGGCTATGTAGTCTCACCAGGAACGCCCTAGACTGCATTAAATGGCGTGTAATGCTCTATGCTTCGAGTTATCCCCTCTACAAGCCTATGAGATGGTCTTCGTTATCCGAACAAGAAGGAAACCACCTGAGTCCGATCCGTCACACTTGTACAAACGAATGATGCGGTATCCCTCCTGCAACCGGGTCAATCGGATACAAGCCCAAGAAGCCAACGAGTCGCGGCCAATCTCATCATCTTTAACTTTGAATCTGCAATAACCGTCAGAGAACTTGGTCAGCCCTAGCATAGGTGCAACGACGAACCTAACAAATGTCAATTCCTCAACGACCCCAGACAGCGCCGGGAACTGGAGAGTCTGGGACCCGAAATCCGGATTGCTGCCGTCCGCAGACTTGGTGGCTCGCTTGTAGCTCGTTTTCTCGGAATCCGTGCTATCGTCGTCCTTGAGATCAGGAATGGCAACATCCTCCGGTGTCTCTGCGTGCAGGTAACAAGCAACGTAAGGATGGAATCCCTTCTCGTTTTTGTCTCCTGGCGGGAGCGCGAGGTCCTGGCCTGCCAGAATCTCGATTGAGAGATCGATGGTCCGACGAGCGATAGAAGCGGACTCGGGCTCTGTGCTTCGGTAGCCCTGGGGCTTAAGGATCCAGCCTTGCTCGCCTGCAAACATTCCTTGGTTGAGCATCATGCCCTTGTCTGAGTTTTGCCAGTTCAGGGCCACGATCTGAGCACCGCGGCGCCAGAAGAACGTCGGGTCTAGGTTGGAGGAGTTGACGCGAAGGCCATACGGGTAGATGCGCATGAAGTACTTGCGGTTGTGCTCGAAAAGCTCCTTGCCGTATTTTTCGTCCGCCTGGCGGGCTGCTCGCTCCGATAGCGAGAATACATGGCCTGGAACTTTCGCCTCTGCGCGGGGTTAGTGTGACATCAATATAAATTGAAATTGAGTCCCATACCGGGTTGGCTGAACTGCTTGAAGCTGAAGCCCTTTGTGAAGATTGCATGTCGACTTAAAGAATGGAGAATCTTTGCCGGTTTCTGAGGAGTCTGTGAGGTTGACTGACTCGGCGCCAGCTGCTCCAAGTCATCCGTGCGGTCATCAACATCTTCGTCACCTTCAGCAGAAGGCGGAACCCACTTGACTTTCACCAAGATCTTCCGTTTCAAGTCTTTCAGCGGTGGCGGTGCCTCCATAGCTTCCATCTCAGGTGTAACTTGGATCAGCAATCCTTTGAATGCATCCTCCATTATCTCCACCATAGTCTCCTGCTGCTCGAGTGAAGCATGGACCTCTAGGCTGACAATAACTGGTAGATCGCTGACGACAAAGGCACTATCACGGATAGCATAGCACACTTTTCGGAATGTCGTCCCCTTCGTGAGCGTATGACCATGGAGCACTCTGGGCTCCACCCGTACTAGTCGTACATCCGCAGGACCGGCATCTTTGCCCTCATCCACAGGTGGCTTGTTGGATGGCGATTTCCGGCCGAAGAGGTTGCCTAGCTTAGACTTGACCGTCTTCTTCCGTTTCGGTATCTTCGATTTTTCTGTGCTCTTCTCGTCATTGGAGCTTGAGCTGCTGCTACTGGTGCCATTGTCGTCGCTGTCAGAATCAGGCTCTCCATCCCAGACATCGATCTCGACGCATCTACATCCACTTAGGAGAGCCTATTATAATCAGCCAACGCCTTCTAGAACTGATAAACAGTATCATGACCCACATCGGTGTACGCCTTCGCAGCGGCATCGCTGTATAGTTGATTTCCTGTCAAGTACGTATTATGGCTCGAAGAGATATAGTAGTCTGTGATCGGCGCACAGTCGTCTGGCGGGCTAGCGGGACGCAAGGCAGCTGCCGAGGGACTGGCCATGTAGGCATGAAACGCCGCCAAGGAGCTCAGTGGGTTCATCTCTTTCGTGTCTTGAGCATCGTGCTGGATGTCCTTGATGAAGCTGGAGGTCGCCGAGGTCAAAGACTGGTATATCTGGTCTAGGCGAGCCTGGAAGGATGGCGAGAATGCGGTTATCGGCTTCGTTGCGGGTGTCTGGGACGAAGGATCTATAGCGATTTGACTAGTGCGCTCAGTGAGCTCTTTGACAGCAGCCATAGTAGTCGTTGCGTAAATTATATGCAGGCAGATGTCTGTGAAATCCGAGCTTTTACCGACAAGTCGTGAAAATCGAACGCCAGCTGCAGGGATGCGTATCGCGCGCGGCGAATTCGTTGATGGGCAACAAGAAGGTTGGAATTTGTGGCAGCAGAACGATATGGGTCAGAGAGAAAGCGAGAAGGAATAAATGATAGCGAAAGAGTGACAGCAGCTGAAGCTTAGAGCGGACAGCTGGTCGCTCCACACATGGCGCGTGCGTGGCTCGGCGTGAGCCGTGGCCGCCTGAGGTCCCCAGATGATCATCCTATAGGAGGCACATCAATAGGGAAGGAATTACCCTGCTGCCTTTCATCCTCACTATGGATAGACTGTCCATTAAGCTAGAGAACAGGCTTCTGACTGGAGTGGGTGGTGAGTTGAAGATAAGTGTTTCCTGTGCGGGGTAATGGTGAAGCTATTCAGACCCACATGATCGCCCACGCATGGTTGAAGTACGAGCAGCAGTCAGCCTTCAATTCACCGAGGGAATACGCATACGACGTGAAACAGGATCTTGCTGATCAATCAAGTCTCCGCTCATCTGTTTTTCGTGGGCCTTATCAGGAAGTCTCCGAAGGTGCGTACTATATCCGTGTTAGATATATATTCCAGCTTTATCACAACATCTAGCTTGAGACACAACATCCATCTCAATCGCAATGACAAAACAGACTCCAGTACACTTTTTCGACCTCCTGTCAGCCCTTCCAGGTATCATCATGGTCTCAACTTTACTACTCGCACTAACACTTGTTCAGGACCCTCGAAAGCATGGTCTCCCAACACATTCAAGACCCGCCTCGTTCTGAACTACAAAGGCATCCCCTACACCCAGACCTATGTCTCCTACCCTGATATTGCCCCTCTGCTGAGAGGCCTATCTGTCCCGCCTTTCCCAAAAGGAACGGCGCATACCGACTACACACTGCCAGCCATTGTCCACCCCTCTGTGAAGTCCACCCCATCCGGAGCCCTGATGGACTCGCTCCCCATCGCCCGTCACTTGGAAGAGCAATTCCCGGAGCGATCTATCTTCCCGTCAGGCGATGCCAGCTATGCACTTGCAGTGTCGGTCAACAGAATCATGCGCCTTGTCGGGTTTTCCATTTATAGCCTTGTGCTCGTCCCCATCGCGGATATTCTCGACCCGCGCGGGAAAGAGTTCTATGTTCGGACCCGGTCGGAGACCTTTGGCAAACCTCTCGCCGAGGTTCGTCCAACTGATGAAAAGGAAATCAAGGAGATGCTAGACAAGGCGAAGGCCGAGATGGGAACTATAGTCGAGATGCTCAAAGGCAAAACTGGAAAGACCGGACCTTTCTTCGAAGGCGACCAGGTCGGGTATGCGGATTTCCTGGTGATGGGATTTCTGATTTGGTTCAAGATTGCGGATGTAAAAATTTGGCAGGAGCTGATCGAACTGGGAGATGGTCAAATCAAGACCTTGTGGGATGCTTGTTACCAATGGGTCGAAGGGCAGGGCGAGAACAAGGGCTGGGATATTGCTCAGTGAATACCACCACCATTGAGAAGACGGTGAGAATTGCCGACTGAGACGGAGGCGATCACATTCGCCGCTTGTTTGATATTAGAAGGAAGGTGAAATACAGTTGTCATAGAATACATGGTAAAGCGGTCAGCATAATGTACAGCCAGCTAACGGAACACTTATATAAGAGCAATGCTTTCAAAACTAGCGCGCTTGAAAAAAGACACAATCAAAGACCGCTCAAGAAGTTGGCCTCTCTGATTGCCTTCCTCCGGGCCTCCCTAGCACTCTTCGTAATCTCATGTCGCTTCTCCAAACTCTCCGCGGCCGCCTGCAGCTGGTCTTCTGGAACCTCTCCGTCGCGGTTGTACGGTGCGGGCGTAATATCCGTGGCCTGGTGGTGGATAGGAATCTTAACCGGTAGTGTCGCGGCACGAGCGGCCATCTTCTTTTCGTAGCGCTTGCGCTGCTTCTTGTTGAGAGCTAAAAAGACCAATATCAGCGTTGAATATCATCTCCCGCGAAAAAGAATACATACTGCTTGGATCCACGCCACCCTTCTTAGCCTCCTTGTTTGCCGGATCCAGCAACGACCATAGCCACTCGGGGTACTCAGAGTCGTCCATAGCCAAAACCTCGGGCTTGTTCTTGAAGTAATTGAGGCCAGACAGAGTAGTTCCCGGCGAGCAAGAACTCGGGGGACGTTCCGCGGCCTTAGTAGCTTTTGTGGGGTTCACATCGACATGGACACCTTCCGGAGTGCTCAAAGGTTGCGACACGCCAGGGGTGGCAGAGGAGATCGCGGACGGGATGGTGATGTTGTCGCCGATGGGCTGTCGGGGTTTAGGAGGAGGGGGCGCAGCCGCTACCGTAGGCTTTCCATCGCTGTAGCTGCGGAATTGAACTCGTTGGCTGACAATCAACGGGGTTGTGAACGTTTGGGATTGGAATCGGGTCAAGATGCTCGATCGACAGCGTTGGCAGATCATTTTCATGGCGAGAGGTGGATGCTTGTGGCGTCGGTCGCGGTATGGAGTGACGACACAGGTTCGCGGGCAATGCTGTACAATATTGAGATCGAAACACCGTCGCCACTCAGCGATTCAAGAATCTGCGGATGAAATTGATGCCAAGCCGGAGGTTTCACGTGATAAAATTGAGAGTAGTCACGTGAGGATCTACGGCCTTGCCTATTTAGGATCCATTTTCATCGTGCAGTCTCGAGTCCACAGTGAGGCTCTACAACATAAACGCCTTCTACTCCATGTGTATCTTTATGCCAGTGGTTAACTAACAGCAGAAAAACATGGGTTCCCTTCTAAAAATGTTTGAAAAAGACAGGTACAACGCAACCGCGTGCATTTGCAATCGTCGTGGTAACAAGCTTCAACAAGCTGCAAAGAAACGTTAGCCAGAGAGCTTCTGCACTTCTTATCTTCCGGACGAGGATTCCGATCCTCGGCCGCGTCAGCGTGCAAAGTACATGCTCTTCTTCTCGCCCAGTCAGAGGTGAATACATTATCTTTGCTCTGTCCTAATCACGAACATCTGTGCGCACATCACATCTGGAACACATTGCAAGGCTCGACGAGCCTATCTGTGGTACTATGATGAAGGCCATATATCAGGCCATATGCATCTGCTCCTGGACGTTCTCCTGCAGTGTCACCCGCACACGGCTTTTCTGTAGCCTTTAGATCCGCACACTGACTGGCACCTGGGCATCTCCACCAAGACAGAACTCAATGCTTAACATGCATAGAGATGCTCAGCACTCTACGAATCACCCTGTGAACCCATGATGCCGCTGATGAGTATAGCGAAATGTGCTTCCAACATCATCAGCGTTCGATATACGCTTAACAAATCATACTTTTCTGTCCATGATCCCAACCAGTCAATGTGTGACTTACTCGCTTCTGAGGCAGATGGTCATCTCTCGCTGAACTCATTCCAGCTAACAAAGTATAGTCATGCCTGAACGAACTCAGACCCCATATCAAATTGCAAACAATTTGCGAGGCTATATTAGTATCGTCCAGCATCACAACGTACAGGACAAATGTCTGAAGAGGCAGGCACTTCGAGAATGAACAAACACTTCTATTACCCACATGGGCTAAAGCCGTGAGGCCGCCATAATACTAAAGACAAGATATAGAAAGAACCACCCAACGCCCATGTCATTAATATCACCAAATCCCAGATTTTAGCAACTTCAGAAAGGCACACCGCTGACTTCCAGAAACTTACACAGACTGCCACATGCATCTGTCAGTGACTTTTCAGTCTTCCATCGGAGCTCCTGCTGTGACCTAGTGGCAACAGCAACGCAGGACCCAACATCGCCTGGGCGTCGAGGAGCGGCCCTAATGGGGATCTGCTTGGAAGACACACTCTCCATAGCGTCGACGACTTCCTTGACGGAGTGTCCGCGACCAGTGCCCAGATTGAAAGCGCGGAAGTTTTCGACAAGTTTTCTTTCGTTGGCAACGTCGAGGGCTGCGATATGCCCCCGAGCCAAGTCGGTAACGTGGATGAAGTCACGGACGGCGGAGCCATCTTGCGTCTCCCAGTCAGTGCCGAACATGGAAAGTTCTTTGTATTCCCCTGTCATGACTTTTACCACAACCGGCAGAAGGTTTGTGGGAGTCTGCTTGGGATCCTCTCCGAGCAAGCCGGACTCGTCGCAGCCGATAGGGTTGAAATATCGGAGTGCTACTATCGTCCACTCGGGGTCAGAAGCTGCCAGATCGGCCAATATGGCCTCGCACATCCACTTTGTGCGTCCATACGGATTGGTGATTCCGGTCGATCCGGACCGGATGGTTTGGCCGACCCCATCGTCGCCATGGAAGGTTTCGTCTTTGTGGGCGCAGAGCTCTTCCTTGAGCGGAAGGCCGGAGGTGGCCAAGGTGCCGTAAACGGTTGCTGACGAGGAAAAGATGAACGTTTTGATCCCGTACTCTCCCAGCGTGGAGGCAAAGTCGATGAGGCCGCTAACATTGTTCGAATAGTACTTTAACGGGTTTCTGATGCTCTCTTCGACCGCTTTATATGCAGCGAAGTGGATTACGCCGGCAATCTTGGACTTGGGAGAGCCCCATCTTGATTCGACCTGGTACTGGTCGAGAAGCTCCCTGAGAGCGGCTGTATCACGATAGTCATGAGCCGCCAGATGCAGGGCTGGCATCTTGGTTCCCTGCGCGTCATGGTGCTTCTGCGCCAGGTGCTGGATGCGGTCGAGGACGCTCTGAAAAGAGTTGCTGAGGTTGTCGATCACTACCACGTTATAGCTGGCCTTGAGCAGCTCTAATGTTGTGTGACTTCCGATGAACCCGAGCCCACCCGTGACCAGGATGTACTGTCGAAGGGGGAAGTTCTGCAGTAAATCATCCAAGGTCCCGTCAAACAGGACAGAGGACTGTGTTGCTGGCGTGTCCACGCAAGCGGGAGAGAGGGGCTCCGCAGGCGAGCTTGCGTCTGATCGGCGAGGACTGTCCATTGTTGATAGCTTTTGGGTTCTAGGGGACGCAGATATCGAGCAAAACCAAGATGTGGTACAAGGAACTGCGGTTGGCCAAATGCAACAACGGGTGCGAGGGAAAATGAGAGGATTTATCCAGTCAACACTGACGGAGAGGAAGTGATCTGAGGGTGGCGACGGAAGACAGGCGCTGGCAAATTTTATACTCTGTCAAAAGGCGAGGCCCGAACAGTCCCTGGGCTCTTCTTGATGTAACCACTACGGTTTCGAGTCAAGGCAGGCGAAGGTATCGTGAGTCGTGACTCGCCTATTTCAACAACAGCACATAACCCCCCAGAAGCGAACGAATGCAGGCAGGGTCAGAAGTGGCAGGGAAATGGAACCCGACAGAAAAAAAGGAAACAACAGATTGAGAAATAAATTAAGAAAGGTCAGCCTTTTTTTCCCCATGCGAATGGGAGGAAATGGCGCTGAGTCCGCCCCCGGTTGGCTAGTATCGGACGACCTTCTAGGCGCCTCCACAGGATTGCAGTACTATAAGCCAGGGAGGAAGAACTTTGATTATTCGCTTCGGCGACGGCTGCAATTGCTAACCTAGAGGCCTGCTGCACGGTCTAAAACCCGATCCACTCTATTTTGGGCGCCCGGTTGACGAAAGAGGCAGGCCTGGCTCCCTACAGATCACCTCATTCAACCTTGGGCGTGGAGGGCCGAGCTGTCTGATAGTCGCCCTGGGCCAGCGGGGCCACTTTTTTAAACTTGCTCTGGCGCGCCCCCTTTGTCGCATTATTTTGAAGCGCTAAACTCCCCCATCACCCTCAATCTGCTGTCGCCATGGGAGTTAAAGAACACGTGAGAGAGCGTGGGTGTCTCCGCAGCCGGCGCTCCCGACTTATTGCGGCCGCCCTCGCCTTTGTTGCTATTCTCGCCATCGTTCTACCAACATCAATTATAGTAACCCGGCGCAAGGATAATAGTATGGGCCCGAAAGCAAAGGTCTTTGTACCTCTCTATGTGTACCCCGCTCCGGGAGCGTGGGATCCGCTGGTGAATGTGTGAGTTAAACCAATTTTGCCTAATTCGTTTCTATTTTCCCTTGTCCTCGCGCTGCGAACGAACCCCTGTCGGTCAAACATGATCCCTAGGGGGATCTGGAACCCGATGCGCGCGCCATCAGCCGCCTGCAAAGGCACCAGCGTGGGACAGAAGCCGCCTCTGATTTACCGGAAGCTGCAGCTAAACGCCGCGCTGTAGGATTACTGAGCACCCGGAGGTCAACTTCACAGTGGTCGTGAACCCTGGCAGCGGGCCGGGGCCGAACCCTTTGCCTGATGGGAACTATACGCAGGAGATTCCCAGGCTGACGGCGCACGCCAATGTCCTCGTTCTCGGCTATGTCGCCACTACCTACGCGAAGCGCAACATTTCGGCGGTGCGCAGCGACATTCAAACATATGCCAACTGGCCTACAGTCAGCGGCAACTCCAGCCTTGCCGTTCGGGGAATATTCTTCGATGAAACACCGCAGCAGTACAACGAATCCGCCTTTGACTACCTGGAGACTCTCACCACGGTGGTGAAAAACACCCCTGGGCTGGGGCCCAACAATTTCGTAAGTCTGACGCTGTTGTGTGATGTCCACCACGCGGTTCTGCCTGACTCACTCTGAGCCTCTGACCGGGGGATTTCCTCCCTGTCAACAATCTATTTTTTTTCCTTGGCAGTCGGCGGATGTCTTATTCTGTTACCTGTTCTAGCCTTGAAATTGGGTCGATCGTTTTACGGCACTTGCTCACCCATGCCTCGGCGTGGCCGCTGCTAACTTGCAATAGGTCTTCCACAACCCTGGTGTTATCCCAGACTCTCGCTACCTGTCGACCGCTGACTCGACAGTGGTCTTTGAGGCAACATATGACACCTACCTGGAGCGCAACGGGGCCAAGCTGTTTGAGGCAATCCCCGACAGCGACCGCAGCCAGCTCTGCGCGGTGATCCACTCGCTGCCAGGGAGTGTGGAAGGGTCCGACCTGCGCAAATTTGTCAAGCAGGTGCGGCGAATCGCGGACGAGATCTTCATCACCCACCTGAGCACGAACTATTACGCCAGCTTTGGGGACAAGTGGGACGACTTTGTGAGCCTGATGGCGCAATAATAGCAGGTTTCCGGTGGCTTGGGATAGCTTTAGAGTGAGGTGTACAAGGATCGGATCTTGCGATCTGTGTCCGATCAGCTACGCAGTGCAGCGCTTGAGTTTAGCCAATAAAATGCTTGTCTATTCTTGAATGAGCCATGAATCCGAAGCTTTGGAGTCTGGACCTGGAACTGGAGATCCGGGACAAGACAAAACGCTGTTTCGCTTTGTTTCCAGTCCGTTGTTCTTTCATTGCTTTTTCCTTTTCTTTGTCGAGATGGCGTGCCGTGGTTTTGTTGAGAACGACTCCATCCGGAGTACCAAACGGAGAAGAGAACCCAAGAGCCGAGCCTCGGGCTAGAGCGAAGCGAGTGGAGCGGGCAGCACCAGGCACAGATCAGCCAGCGCCCGTGTAATTTTCAATACAGCCGTGTCACGCTGCTACGTTTGTCAGCTGGCCTACCCTGTTTACTTACCGTGTACGGAGTACGGATAGTACTCTGTATCGCGTTATTGATTCCGATTGCAGGGCACAGTCACACAATCAGAGTCAGAGTCAATAGAGGTGTAACAGTAACACATCAGTGACCACAAATCATCCAGGATCAAAGAGATGTGTCGGATTGGAGCGACATGTCATGTCATGACGTGCCATGCCATGACAGCATTGACAGACATCCAAAAAGCATGCCTGCAGCCCGTCTAAAACCTGCACAATGGCCGGCGAACACGGCGCCGGGCCCCCCGGCGAACTAATGGCGCGACGCTTGATGCGTGGTCCACGGCCGGTCGCTAGCACCCTAGCCTGCCGCTAGCCCGCCAGCCTGAATAGAGATCCTTGCTGGCTAGGCCGGACGCGGAAGCTTCGTCCGGCGTCGGTTGAGGTGGACGGTCCTGTCTTGTTCTGGGCTGGCTAGTATCGCTGGGCTGGTTGGGTCTGGAATTGCAGTGCTGTGCTGGAATTTTGCTAGGCCTGACCTGGTCTGATTCCTGAGAGATGCACTTGTCGGGGTCTTGGCGAGACATACAGGATTAACGGTTCCAAACTTCCAGTATGGGTGCTGTATGGGCCTTGGAGTGGAAATAGAAACAGCACAGAGGCAGAGTATGGACGAGCTTGACGCCTGCATCATCTGATGGGTGGCTCTATCGTAGATATACAGGCGATCTCGGGGCCGGGCATTTGCTGTGCTACGCTCGGAGAGTTGAGGCATGCCGTGCTGTGTGCTGTACGCTGTACGGAGCTTTCTGCTAGAGAGATACAGGCACTGCGTCCATTGGGCTCCTGTAACATTGTAGCGACAAACTGCTGCCATTGGTGTACGGAAAACTCCGTATCGACTTTGGGAGATACGAATTCTCCGAGTATGTATGACTGTCACGTCACTTCCAATATTCCGTAGGGAGACTTTGCTACGGAGTATGCTGTTCCTTCTTCACTTCCTTTTCCCCGAGATCTGTCACTGTCAGAGACTCAGACTCAGATCACTATGGGGACTGGAGTACTCCGTATGTAGCAGGTAGACTACTTACTTACATACATCGCCCTAAAGCGATAGTCTACTTACGTACAGGCCTAGTGTACGGAGTACTTCGTATGTATTCTATCTAGTACCAGAACCAACTCTCCAGCCCCAGCTTCATTCAACCTCAACCCTGGGACAGGGACTGGAGCAGGGAGCTGTTCCTCACCGTCGGACGAACCTACGGAGGCGGCGCACTTCTTTGTTCGAACCCCTATTCTCCGTCGCCACAACAGAGCCTTCAAGCCACATTCTAAGCGAAGCAAAAGGCCAAGAACACCCAGAAGCCACGAGTCAACCGCAAACACTGGCCGTCGCAGGGGCAGGAGCTAGAGAGAAAAACTTGCCCCGATGAGGAAGAAGTGCGACTTGGCGCTTGGCGCTGACAGGCTGGGCGCCTCCCGCCGGGGAATTGCGCTTTGGACTTAGCTTAACAAAGAGCGCTGCAAATGGGATGGAACGCGATGGTTTGGAATGGATGTTTGGATGTGTGGATGAGGATGACGAACTATGGACCTCAGCCGGAGAAAAGATTTGCATTACTATCCTCGGCTTCTGGCCAGAATTGATACGTATCAGGCCCACCGAGTAACCGCCGGCAGCGTTCGATGCATCCGTGATTGCATTCTTCACGCCAAGATAGACTACCGGGGCATGACTCGTAGGGAGTGGGCTGTTCCTTCGGGGGTGATCTGTTTGCCGCGCTAGCAGTGATTAGCCCTAAGTGCGGGTAGCCCGCGGCCTAGATTGGCCCGCTCGCCTGCCTTTGCCCGTTCCCTGGAATCCTGCCTTTTCCTCCACCGCAAGCTCATCTTTGTCTTTGTTCCTGCCCATATTAACTTCGATAATCCGTGATGCGATGAGATTTGCCTCTTCCTTCTCTTCTCGCGCCGGCTTTGGGCACAATTGACGAAGCCCATCATACTACTACTCCCTCTGCCTCAGCCTGACACTGACCTGACTGATAGCGAGACGGGGCCAGAGTCTAGACCAGCAACTAAGGTTAGGCTTGCGAATAGACTCATACCAGCGCCCCATATTTTCGCCGGCCATTGCCGGTCCGGCATCCGCATGGTTGACTGACTACTGACTGGCGGCCTGCCATGCTAAAGCCAGATTAAACTGCCGCGCTAAGGACTGCCATGACGATGCCCCGAGCCGTGCGAGATCGATCGGTGTCTCAGAAAACTTGCTGGCTCTGGCTTTTAGCTCGAACTTTGACCTCCTGCTCCTGCTCCAATCCCACTTCCAATTCCAAGGCGTCCACGCCCGCGCTGGAGGAAATTAAGCCCAGCCTTCGAAGGACCTTGGTGGAATCGCGTCGCACTCTATTTGCGGTCTTAGGGTTTGGGGGTGAAACTGGAATTCCTTGGAACAGGCTTCGTATACGGAGTACGGGAATCAGATCCAGGTTCAGATTCAGGCAGGGCACAGTTCAGTCTGAGGTCTAGAGAGCTATGTGCGACGCGATGGAGATGGAGATGGAGATGGAGGGAAAATTCTGCACCTTGTCTGTGCCTTGTTGTGCCTGCCAGGAGTAGTCTGTGCATGGCCTTGGAGACCAAGGTGATACGTCGGATTTTGGTTCGGGAGCTAAGGACTGGTGGGTTGCTCATCCATTATTGGTGCTCCGTTCTCGCGCCGCGTCTCCAGTTTTCGTATTTCTGTCTTTTGGCGCCCGAGGCCAGTTGTACTGGTATTTTACGCTGCTGTATTATAGGCCCGTTTTTGGTATCAAATGTCGTACATGAGGTACTGGTACATATATCAGTCTGTAATCCTGATAGCGGTTGAGTCCGACAAAGATACAGTACAGTACAGTACGGCAGTACAGTACACTCCAGGGCAGCGACAGTGATGCGGACAACATCACCCCGCGGTTAGTTCCCATATCCAGGCCGATACAAGCGAGCCTCAATTATGGCCGCTCGGCATCTCCGAGTCGAGCTACTGCATGTTTGCTATCCACGTCCAATGTTCAAATTCCGCCCACTAGCGAGGCTGAGATGCGTGCTCTAGACTCGGCATTCTGCATCTGCACCCTGTGCCCATGGATGCTCGCGCCGGTGTTTGCCTCCTGCTTGCGGGGGTGCTCAGCCCTGGGTGTCTATCCGTGGGTACCAGGGTCCATTGAGAAGACGCAGTGCGATGCAATGCACAGGTATGGTATACCTTAGCGACTGGCGTCTAGCGAAGGAGTAAGCGCTTTCTGCACCTGACCCGCAGGTTCAATATCAATGATGTTTGCCGGGATTGGTAGGGTGTAGCGAGGGGTGGTATACTCTATACGGAGTTCATCTCTTGTTTGCTTCCAGTCAATGGTATCTGGGATTAATTGAGGCTGAGCTGAATGATGTACCACTGTAGCCATGGTTGACTGTTTGCAAGGCGTCCAGGTGATATCTATTGCCCCGGTTTATGGTCTCCCATGCGGTGCCATGTGGTAGCGAGGTAAGGGAGTCGGGGCCGGGTCCCGAGGTCAGATTCAGAGCCAGTTGACGACTACGTCTTGATCCGCATCCTTGGGAGTCTGCAGTTTCTATTGTTTATTGTTTTGGATTGAGGCACTGCACTCCGTAGGGTAGCGAAGTATGAGGGAGTCGGGGCCGGCTCCGATTGAGAGCCAGAGCCGCGGTTGACGGCGGCGATCTGGATCTGGATCCCTGGAGTCTGCAGAATCTATTGTCGATTGTTTTCCATCGTGGCGCTGTAGTGAGGAAGGTATACGAGCGCCGGGGATGGTAGCAGGTAGCGAGTGATATTTTGTTTTGTGGATGCGAATGTAAACCGTGGATGAGGTTGAGGCTGAGCTTTGAGGGTCAAGGTCCAGATCTGTCAAGGCCAGGGCAGAGAACCATGGGTGGTTGCTGTACAGCTCGGATAGACGGTCCATGGACGAATGTGCGGCGGTCCGGGGACGGAAGGCTGGAATGCGGGGTTCTGGATCTGGGGTGGATAAGAATCTGGAGATGATAATGAGAATGATAAATCAGCAAGGAGTAAGACTGTAAGGGACTACGAATGATATCGGATGTCGCGAAGAGGGAAAGAAAGTGGAGATAGAAGGCAAGGGATGTTGCAATAAATATTTCTAGTCATCCTCATGCTTGTGTTTGTATATATATGTATAGGTGTATGAAACGCAACGAAATAGATTCAGCGGGTATGAGAATCAAATAAGTACAGTGTACGGAGTGAGTAGATAAACAACTCCAACCATGCCCAGCTCAACTCCTATTCAAACACAACATATAAAAGAAAAAAAAGATCGTTTTTGTCCTGATGGTAGGCTAGGTTGGGTAGCAAGAGGCCGGCAAGGGGGGACGCAGCAGGAAAGAGCGAGTGCTAACAATCCTGGTACCAGTTATCCAGATTCATATTCTTGATCAACGTCGAAAACTCGCTCGAGTCGTCAAAGTCGCAAGCGCTCGACTTCTTCTTCGCATTGACCAAAATCTGGTTGTTCGTATCGTCGCCCTTGGGGTACTCAATGTGGAAGACGGGCTTGCCCTTGTTCACAAACGCCGCGTAGGTATCACACTCCTCGTACTGCGCACACTGCTCGTTGACGCTCCACTCCATATTGGCGATGACCCGCGGGATGACCGCGCCGGCGTTCTTCAGCCCGATCGACATGTTGCGCGAGTGTGCCTCGCCCGCCAGCCAGTTCATGTAGTCGACCGTGTCGTCCTGCGACAGATCCAGCCCGTTGTCGTTGTCGTACCCGTCCACGTTGTCCGGGTCAACCCCATCGCAGCCCTTCTGCACGGCAAGGTCCAGCCGCTCCAGCATAATGTCGCGGATCTTGCTCGAGCTGATGTTGATCCAGGCCTCGCCCTCCCATTCGTCGAGATTCGTGCCAATGTCGCTCTTGGGGAACTTGCTGGCGTCGGAGCGCCAGTCCTCGTAGGTGCCCGCGGAGAAGTAGCAGATGACCTTGCGGTTGTCGTCGTGGAGTTCGTCCATGGTCGACTTGGGGTTGTCGAAGAGGTCAATGTCGTACACGTCGACATCGACGGAGGTGTCGTTGAGAGGGTAGCGCAGCACGATCTGCCAGGAGGATCCGACGGCCGGCTGCCAGGTTGCGGTGTTGTTGGGGTTGGTTGGGGTGGTGGTGTTGCCGCCGCCGTTGTCTTCATCGTTGTCGTTGTCGTCGCCGTTGTTCAGCCCGAGCCCGAGACCGACGCCTAGACCGACGGCAAGGGCGATGATGAAGAGGAGGATGGATGAGAGGAGAAGGGCCTTCTTCTTGGCCGTCCAGGACTTCCAGCCCGTGCTGGTGGGGGGTTTGAGGGATTCCATGGTCTCGTAGGGCTGAAGGAGAGTATGGGGAAGTGGTGCGCCGAGCGAAAAAGATGAACCAGGTTAAGGCGTCTTACTCGGTCGAGGTCTTAAGGATGAGCGCTGAAAGAAAAGAAAGCCGCGTGCGACAAAGGAGTCGCCGAGTCGGTGGAACAATGCGGATGGAGGCGAGGGGTTGAGGCCTTCAAGGCTTCATTCACTTTTCTAGGGAGCGAACTGAACAGTGACTCAAGATTGAGTCTCGCAGTCTAAGCAATCCACCGGCAACTAGACTAGCGACAAAGTCGAGTATTTACTTGATGAGGAGAAATCAAACTGAAGCAGACAGCGAGGGTCTCACAGTCAGGGTCCCATTCATAGCTGGGTGCCACAAATCGAGGCTGAGTCTAGCCACGCCCAAGAGCGAGAGAGAGTGAGAGAAATGCCGGAGCCTAGAATTAGCGCTGAGCTATTCTTGCCTTTGCATGCTAGCCTTGGGGAAAGTTCAAGGGTCTCTCCGCGCGATTCCGATTCATAGGGAGGGAGTGATGTGGCTGATGGCGCGATGCAGAGGAGATTGCAGAGGCAGAAGAGTGAGAAGAGTGGTGGTGAAGCGTCAGACTGGGGTAGGCTGGTCTGGTGATCAGCAAACTTCTGTTCGGCCGGGCTGTTTGCTGGACCGCAGTTCAAACGCAGACTGCGCAGTCCAGACAGAGCCAGACACAGTCGGAGGGCCCGAAACAGCTTAGTGAGGGGCCAGGAACAGACCCTGGCCGAGCTAGCCCGAAGGGTCCTAGGGCTGAGCCGGTTGAGAATTACACCGTACCCATTTGATACCGTATCACCAAAGTACCGTATGTAACAGCATCGGGTAGGGCTCTCTTCGCCACTCAGCCAGCACAGTCAGCAAAGGCCGAAGGATCAGGCCCAGAGCCAGGCACTGACAGCTCACTCGCCCACCGCGACCCTGGCAGGCCAAGCCGACTCCTCCGTTCTCGGCGCCTAGCGACCTCTTGGCTGCATCAGCTTGAGACCTGGAACGGAGGCGCAGCAAAGCAACCCTGCTGCTGGATAGCGTGGTGAGGGATGGTCTGATATGCCATGCTATCTAATCTGCCAGCAACTGAGACTTGCAGGCTTGGCCTTCATCGATGGGTTAGGGAGCCTCCTGGGCCAGTCTGTGCGGATAGACAGCGCACAATGGCAACTGGTCAGGAAGGTGACATTAGGGAGTATGGTAGATGGATGGATTGCAGTGCATGGTTGCTTTTGGCACCCATGCTCTCGGGTCTAACGTCCCGTCTGCCTGCCTGCTTGGCCGTCTGTGGACATTCAATCAAATATCCGCGTCGCGTCAGACTCAGACCCTGCCTCGTATTCCGCGGGAGCTACCCTATGCTATGCTACAAAGTACAGTGCCTGAACCTTCAAGCGAGTCATGCTCTTCCATCCCAATAATGGGCAATGGGACAATTAGAGTCTCACCACGTCGCATCGCAAATTGGAGGAGGAAAAGAAGGATCGGGTGACGACACCCCACGCCGAAGACCTGTCTACGGAGCAGCAGCAGCAGTGGCAAATATAGCCGACTCCTGCAGCCGAGCGAGCTTATCTCCGACAGACTATAGGATCATAGGCCAGTCACCCACTCACCGGTGGAGGGGTCCCCGATCTAATTCCAGTCCAGCAGCCCGAAATCCGGAGGCGGAGCATGGCATGGCCCTGACTCCTGGTCTCACTCCCCCCCTTCAAGTTCTCTCTCCGGCCGGGGTCATCCTTGGAGAAGCTGGAGTTTAAGCAGCCTGACTCGACGCACAATGACTATGTGCTGACCAAGATGGCGGCGGCCGTTGGCAATTGGGCCGGCTTGTCTGGTGCTACTGCTGTAGTCTGTAGTCTGTATGCATGCATGTCTTGGTTGTACATACAATAATGTACAGGCACAGCAAACAAACCCCTCTCCCGTGTGTGCCGTCCTACCCGGCGTTGTGGGAGGGAGGCCTCATCATGACCTCAGTCGCTCGGAAGGTCAGACTATTGACCAAGGAAGAGAATATGTAATAAATAGATAGAGGCTGAAGGGAAAATGCCGTCCGCCCACCCGGCGATCAAAGCGGCTCGATCGGTTAATCAAACCAATCGAGATCAGCGTGGGTGGATTTCGCGAGCAGGCGAATCGGAGCACCGGGTTATTGCATGTCTGCTCATCGAGTTCATTTATCCCGTGTTGCTGTCATACGGCGTTGCTAGGTTAGTGGTCTTTTCCTTGGAGTCGGGATGCTCCCCCGTCAGCCGTCAGGGATGGAGGTTGAGGGGGCGCTGAGACATGCTGCAGGCCAAGAAGTCGCGACAGGGGTCCGGCACACTCTGATTGATGGAGAGCAGGGGAGAAGGATCGAGAAGGAGAGTGCGAGAGACAGTTGGGCTTGTTGTTTGATGACTCTGCATACAGGAATGAGTAAATCATGATCGTCAATCACATCACGTCGCATTTTGCATTACAACTAGACTAGGGTAGCAACTAAGGATTATCATTAAGTCCAGTAGGGGGACTAAGTAGGAACAGACTCGCACTAGTATAGTGTTGAACTGGAAGGAAAGAGAGAGAGTGTGTGTGTGAGTGAGTGTCTTGCTGCGTTGGCAGCCTGCCATCCAACCATCCAACCATCCCAAGCCCCATCCCCATCCTCCACCCACCCTACTATCACAAATCCATTAGAATAGAAGCGGCCATGGCGCACGGATCAGATCTAGCTCAGCGAAATCGGGGTCGCGAGGTTGAATGTCACGGGCGAACCGGAGAGCGTCACCCACACGGTGACGGGGTCAGAGCCCAGCTGCTCGGTCGTAAAGCCCTGCGTGTCGGAGGGGGCGGCGGGGAAGGTAATGGGGATGCTGGCGCCGCAGGAGTTGCCGTTGGCCGTCAGCGTCACGCCCGTGATGGCGCCGTTGTCCTGGATGTAGCTGAGCGCGTAATCGCACTGGTCGCGGGTGTAGCGGGCCAGGAAGTCGGCGGACATCTAGAAGTCAATCATTAGCTTTTGTTCAGGTTGAGTATGATGGGAAAGGGTGCATACCTGCTCGTGCGTGACCGTCACAAGCGGCCAGTCGACCAGGCGGGTGAACTCGGCAACAATGGTCTCAACCCACGCCTGGAAGATACTGAACTGGCCGGTCTCGCTGCCAACGGTGATCGGGTCGGTGCCGACGTTGCGCAGGTTGGCCTGGTGGAACATGTACGGGTCGTGGTGCAGACCAAACAGGTGGCGCGCGACCTCGGAGCGCTCAACGTCCAAAAGGTCGTTGAAGTCGCCAGCGCCCGCGGAAGTATCGATCCACTCCTGGGTGGTGCACGCGGGGGTGTCGCAGTTGTAGTAGATGCGGGTGGCAAAGCGCGGGTTCACCTGCATGCCGTCGAAGCCGTCGGACGCGGTGCTGGTGAAGTAAGGCCACATCTCGTTCTCGGTGTTGAGGAGGGCAGGGCGAGTGTTGTCACCGACACAGTTGGTGATGCCGTTGTCCCACCAGGCGCGCAGGGCGTCGCCGTTGTGCAGACCAGTGATGGCGGGCGGGATGATACCGTTGCTGGTGAACTTGGTGGCAGCATCGAAGCCGGTGCGCTGGAGCCAGACCTGGTTGAAGTTGATCTCCTTGTAGATGTCAGAGTAGGTCGCGTTGTTCTGCTCCAAGTGGGTGAAGGTGTGACTGATGTACGCGTACTCGTTCAGGTTGCTCTGGAACCAGGTCAGGAGGGTGTCGGCCTGCTCGCAGGTCGTGGACCAGGTGTAGTTAGTGGGCGAGGTAGGCCAGAGGTTGGTTCCGGTGCCGAGGGGCTTGACAAACTCAAGAGCAGTGTCTGGGGGCGAGTCGTACTCGATGGCGCCGCCGGAGCAGGTCTCGTCACCGGCGGCACTGGTGCCGGCTTCGATGTTACCGTTACCGTTGTGGCCGATCTCGACGAAGTAGGTACTGCCGGCGTTGAGCTTGGCGCGGATGTTGGGCAACCAGCTGGTGATGCCGTCCATGTCGGCGGTGGTGATTCGGAAGATGGTTCCGCTGGGCGAGTAGATATCGGTCTCCAGGAACATGTCATCGATCTGGGTGTCCAGGTTGACGCGGCGGTATCCGGCGTGAAGGCCGCGGGTGATCCAGGTGATCCATGCGTGCTGCAGGTAGTTGGAGGTCTGCGACCAGACGGTGTCGAAGCCAATGAAGAAGACCATCTGCTGGCGGCCGTCAAAGTTGTTGATCACAGCGGCGACAGACTCATCGCTGACACCACCGCCAGCGGCATACTTGGCGACGGCCTTGGTGGTGGTAGTGTTGTCGATGGAAGCAGTGTAGTGCCAGAGTCCAGAAGTCGAAACACCGGCAGATGAGCCGGTCTTGAGTCCGGAGGTGGGGAAGTCGCTGGTGTCGGTGAAGTAGAGGAGCTGCTCAACGCCGTCGGCGCAGCAACCGCCGTCACCGATGGAAGAGGCGCCGAACTTGGGGCCGGGGAAGACATCGTACTGCACCATGCGCACGCCGTAGGCAAGCTGATAGGCGTAGAGCTGGTTCCACTGGTCGTCGGTCAAGGCAGAGCGCCAGCCCTCAGTGCCGTAGTCGTAGCTGACTTCACCGGCAACAACGATACCACCGAAGTTTCCACCGGTGGAGGTGTTGAGGGCAGGGAGCTCAGCACCGGCCTGGGGGACCAGGAGGTTGGTGTAAGGGATGCCGTAGCCGTTGAGACCAGAAGAGGCAACGCTGGCTGAGGTACTGTCACGGGCAATGACCAGGATGTTGGCAGCAACAGCCCCGGTGGCCAGGGGCGTCGTGCTGGTGGTTGTCACCGACATGCTGGGCGATGGGGTAGCCGTGGAGGAGGAAGGAGAAGGGCTGGTGGTGAGGGTGGTGCTGGTCGAGGTGGAAGTAGGACTGGCACTGGGGGTAGTCGAGGTCGACAAGGTACTGGACGGGCTAGTAGTAGGGCTGAGGGTGGTCGAGGTAGAAGTGCTCGACGGACTGGCAGTGGGAGTAGTGGCAGTCGAGGTGGAAGAGAGAGTGCTCGAGGGGCTAGTGCTGGGGGTACTTGAAGTAGAAGTCAAAGTATCCGAAGGACTAACAGTCGGAGTACCCGAAGAGGTTAAAGTGTCCGAGGGGCTAACGACGGGAGTACTTGAAGAGGTCAAAGTACTGGAAGGATCAGAGACCGAAGAGCTGGTGGCAGTGCTTGACTGGTCAGATGAGGTGGTTGATTGGTCGGTGGAGGTGCTGGTACTGGTTGAGGCGTCTGTAGTTCCAGGGGTGTTGGAAGTACCGGGCTCAGTGGAAGTACCGGGCTCAGTCGCAGTGCTAGTGGGCTCAGAGGTACCAGGCTCAGTAGAGGTACCGGGGTCGGTCGCAGTACTGGTGGGCTCAGTGCTGGGATCGGAGGTACCAGGAACAGTAGCAGTGTTGGTAGGTTCAGTGCCGGGCTCAGTAGCAGTACTGGTGGGCTCAGTGCTGGGATCAGAAGTACCAGGCACAGTAGCAGTGTTGGTAGGTTCGGTACCGGGCTCAGAGGTACCAGGCACAGTAGCAGTGTTGGTAGGCTCAGTACCGGTCTCGGTGCTTGGCTCAGAGGTACCAGGCACAGTGGCAGTGTTGGTAGGCTCAGTACCGGGTTCAGATGCTGTGCTGGTGGGGTTTGAAGTGCCAGGCTCGGAGGTACCAGGCTCAGAGGTAGATGGCTCAGAGGTAGATGGCTCAGAAGTGCTGGGAACGACAGTGGAAGAGCTGGTCGGCTCAAGGTCAGTGCTGGAGAGGGTCGACGTTGGCGACGGGCGAGGGGTCAGGGTAGTGTGCGGAGTAGTGACAGTGACGGTCGGGGTGCCAGTCACCGAGGGGCCGGTCGCTGTGAAGGTGACGCTGGTCGCAGTCGATGAGATGGACGTCGAGGTCGATTGACTCGGCCCAGGGGGAAACGGAGAGATGACAGTCGGGCGTCCTTCAGGCCAGACTCCGCGGGGCGTGTCGCAGGTTAAGAAGCCAAAGAAACAGCCGATCTGGAGGACCAGCGTTGGAGCAACCATGATTGCGAACTGGCCGCGACAGCTACAGTGCAGGCAAACGAATGACTAGAGTGGAACTAACGAATGAAGACCCTCGAGCTCCATCTCCAACAGGGCCCCGTGTCCCTGCTATTTATGCCACACGCCCGATGCCTCATCTCGCTCCTCCTTTCCTGTCTTACCCGCTCCCGCTCCACTACGGCTATTTTGTTATAACCACGCGAGTCGTGATGGATCTAATTTCTAGAAATTAAACCCAAGCGACGCCCAGGAAGTTAGTTAGCGAGCTGAAGTATAAGCGACTCGATCCTTCTCGCCAGGTTTGAGCCCCCCTTGGCCTAGCTGCAGGTGGCCAGTTCACTCGAGTCGTTAGCCTGCGACTTTGCAGCAGTTGAGTGGCGCCAGGCCCAGCAGGAGACATCACGCCGCCACGGCGCTATCGACTCACAAACATCAAAGACTGAGCGATGAAGCGAGATTGAAGGCAAGCAGCAGGTTTGGGTGCTAATCACAATTTATCGACCGCTGCTGCCAGGAACACAGTGTGTGTGTGATCAAAACGGCCACTGTAGCACATGGGCGCCATCAGCTCAATCATATGCAGGGGTACGCAGCAAAGAGGCAGAGTACGCGGTACCTGACTGAAGACGTGCAGTCACGCGTATCACCGGTATCATGCGTATCATGCGTATCATGCGTATCATCGTCAGGTATGTATGCGTATGTCATGTAACGTGCTCGTCCCCCTGTAACGCCAAGCGCGGCGTCAACCGTATTTGCAAGTCCCGTCTATTCCTGGCTAGCACACATCCTCAACTTGAGTCGTCTCCACTCTTTCAGACTTCTCCGCTACCACCATCCACCCATCGTCTCCTCCACGGCTCAAAGAAAGCTATTCCCATCGAGTTCCATCGCCATGTCCAATCAGCACCCCGCCAATGAGCCTAACCCGCCCATTATTGCGTTTCGAGCGCGGTATCCGTATACTCGCTCGCTGCTTGGGCCGGTGTGGTCAACAGACCATGCAGATTCCACAGCATCGCGACAATCCTAGTTCGTGGCCACCTGCAATCGCCGGCAACGAATGAAACCAGCCCTTCGTGCGTTTGGCTCCTTTCGTCTCCATCATGTCGGCCTCATCGCCCCCCCAGATGGCTGCCACGCTCCTTAGCGAGCGTCCGCTGCCAATCTGGTCGTCGACCGAGCAGCCTCTGTCTCAACATATTGCGTTTCTGAGACCTAACCACTCTAGCCTGGTCTAGCCTGCAAACCTCGCCTCTATTTTTGTCTTCGTCATTATACTTCAGCCTCGGCGCTGGACTCCGTCTCGGTCGTTCCATTATCCATCCATCGGCCATCCCCATCGGTCAATGGCGCGGGCTCAAAGGAATTGACCACTGCACCCTGACTGATCAACTGATTGAAAGAATTCTGCAGCGGCCTTTGACAATCTAAGTCTGGGGCGACTGCCACTTTGCCATAGACCCTGCCGCGCTTAACTTTGTCCGTCTTTGCAAAGTTCACCTCCACCCCAGCCGCCTCTTCTTCGTCACTACTCCCCTATTTTGTTTGTCTTCCTTCTCTTCTGCTTATATCGTCCAAAGGCCGCTTACGCCGTAGTCACTCGTTCTCTGCACTCAGCAGTATATACCCGCCGACTTATATATCTTCCGGGAGCTGAAACAATGGTCGTTTCCTAAAAAAAGCTACTCCTGACCTCGCCGACCTGAGCCCTCGAGGTCCCTTATAGACGCCCCGACCTCTCCGTGTCCTTCGTTCCTCTGTCACGGCCGACTTATACACCTAATTTCTAATCAGGATGACAGAAATCCTCCATGTGTCGCCCGTGGGGTGGGCTCACATGAAAAATCACTGGTGGCAGTTTGTGAGTACACATGGTAACTGTGCACCTACAATTGCTTTTGCTAACCATCCCAGGTTCTGATTGGTATTCTACTGGGCAGCGTTACAGTTGGAACAGTATACCTTGTTTATTCAACCATATTACGATGCATAATTTATTTTCAGGTACGTGGGCTCTTGATACATCGCTGTTTCGCATGACTGCGCTGACCTCCATCTAGTCCAGGCGACGCCCTGAAAAGGTGTCCGCCCGAGTAGCCGCAAGGATTGATGGCCTGTCGAACAGGCACCTCAACCTAGCCAACACTCATTCATCAAGTCAGAAGCCTTCGTCAGTCGGTGTTTACCTGGGACGCCTTGACGAGCATTTGAGCAATTACCAACGACGCTTTCTTGATGAATGGGACATGTTGATTGTTGATCCCTACCAATCTGGGGTAATCGAAGCCGTCGCAACTGCTGCAGGCAAGCAGATTCTAGGCCGACTCGATCTTAAGGATGTGCCTTCCAAGGAGGATGCTGCTTTGGCCGTTATCGACAAAATCGACAACGCTTTGAGTCGCGCCTTCGAAGGCTCTTTCTTTAGCGGCATCTTGTTTGCCAATTGGGAGGGAAAACTAAACTCCGAATGCTGGACCAGTGTCCTCCAGGCTATCCACAAACTGGGGTTGTCGGTTTTCCTAGAGACTGCGCCGCCAGACTTCCTTCCGGATCGCAATATCTTGCAGAACCAGGCCATCTCTGGTTTGGTTCTTAGGAATGCCAGCATTCTCCCCAACGGCCAAAAGCGCGATTACTTCCAGCTGCAGAGCATGAAATCGACAATCAAGGCTTTCGTGTCCGAGGCGTGCATGAGAGACTTCACCGTTGTAGCCTGGGAAACGATCGACGACGACGCGTCCTTATCAAATGCCGTGGTTCGGAGGTCGCTGCAATGGTGCAACTTTTACAGCGCAATTCCTTGGATAGGTCGCAATGCCGCCTTGCAGGATGCGAATCTTAACACGAAGTTACCGGAGCCCCTCTCATCCTTCGGTTGGCTGAAAGAGCCCGAGATTATGGGCGCTCACGATCGCTGGCGGTCTAATTCATCCATCGAAAACGTCAGTGGCCCTGTCAGCACTGGATGGGAGGAGTTGGTGCCGTTCTTCCCAGCGCTGAGGGATCTCATCTCATCGTCAGAGCGCGATGAGGATACTCAGGGCGATGTAACGACAGCAATTCGTGACCCTCCGGACTGGGTCTCCTTGACCAAATCCCAAGCCAATCCTCTCTCTACTTCCATTGGCGGAGTAGAGTACAAGGCGTTCGGCTGCTTTCCGCTAGGCGCAGAAGCCACTGCGAGTGCATTTGCCGAGATTCTCAAATCCCAGCAGCGGCTCAAGTCTCTCGCTTTGCTCCATCCCGTTCCTCTCGCCAAAATGCAGAGCCTAGGCACACTTCTGCGTCAGTTCTACGAGGGCTTTGCGCTCTCCAACTGGGGTACTTCTGATCCGCTTGTTGGCCACATCAAGGAGCTTTCCAATCTTATCTCCACCGAACAGCTTCGCGTGTACCTTGGACTGGACTCTGGATTCCGCAAAAATACCGACATTCGTTTCTGGGGCGTGTATCACATGGACTCGGAAGGATCCGATATATTCATCTCGAAGAATGTGCAAGGTCTCGCCGGTACTGTTCTCCATACATACCTATCCGCCAAGGGCTGCCCTCGACACGTCTGCTTCGGAGCTGAAACCGCGTTGGCCAAGTGGTCAAAGGACATTGTGGAGGAGAATGGCTTACCCCGCCGCCTGGTGCAGGATATTGAAGCATTGAGCCCCGAGGAACGTCTGTTGCTCCTGCAGCACTTGTCCTTGACAGACGCTGCGAGCGACCTAACCAAGTCCATCTGCGCCTATATCCAGCGGCAACTCATCGAAGGCACGTCGCTCGTCCAGCTGAAGCAAGTCAACACTGTCTCCTATCTGGACGGATCAGCTTCTGCTGAGACATTAGTAAACTCGCGCGTTCAGTGGTATCTCGAACAAGGGTGTAGCTATCCTTCGCCATCCAAATGTCTGGCCCTTTTCCGCGAAGTTGAGACTATTTTCCCTCGGATCCTCCAGGAGCGCCGCGAGGCCGACCTGGCACAGATTACTAGAGGTCTCTGCCAGCTGATGCAAGATAGATACGTCGACTCGTATGCAGACATCATGTCCCTGGCGCTATTTTGCACGGCCAGAAAAGGAGCCATTGACGAGATCTACCAGGAAGTTACTGACCGAAACCCGTTGTTCAACGCCCATTCCGACCAAGCCGCTGCTTTTGCCGAGTCTTTTGCTCTTGGATCGCGGTGCGAGTCCTACTTCGATATCTCACCTAGTGCGTTTGGAAAGCTACTTTCAGATCGCTTCCGCAAGAACTACAAGGATGAAGATCTTCCGGACTGGATCAACGGCGCTCCGGAGATGGCTACATCGTATGCTGGTGCTCAAATCGATGTCAATCCCGATGACAAGGTCAAACCAATGCGCGGGTATCAGCGATTTACCTTCCTCAGTGTCTTCGCCGTCCCAGCGTTGATTGATATCGTTCTCCTGACCCTCATCGGACGTGGCTTGTATCTTTCTGCCTTTATGACATTTGAAGAGCAAAATAGTGCCACTACTGCCTTGATGATCTCGCTACTTTTGTCTGGAGGCATTGGTACCTGGATCGCCTGTGGTGGCCCCTACTATCTCATCTCGATGGCCTTTGCTGCAACGAACATGTTCGTCTTCATTAGGTTTATTGCCGGTCTAGCTTTCACGATCGCTGGTGGTCTGATTGGATTCGTTGCGGTGTCTGGCGTGAACGGTCCGCGAGCCGGAATAATTTTCTACCTCTACCTGATTGCCTTGACAACTTACTTCTCTGGTTTCGCATGTCTTGCGAGTTTCAGCTACCCGGGGTCTACTTTCCTTTCCGGGCGCAAAGTCATTTTCGCGTGCATTCCAATTCTGTTCATTTCGCCCATCGTGACTACCTTTACCGGTCATGACTCTGCAATCTACATTGCAAACATCTATCTCTTCATCGGTGCTCTGATACTGGGTCTGCGAAGTGTCGCTTCAAAATGGGTCACCTGGTACCAGAAAGTGCGGAGAACGGATGACACTGAAATCCGGAAATGGTACATCGAGACGCATGGCAATGGAGACGAGAAAGTATTTGGGACTCTCAGTGACCCAGCCGTGTTGAAGCTGTCGCGAGAGGCGCTCTTGCACGACGTCTCTACTGAGCGGAACCGCTGGTTCTTCAACCGACCCACGACCAAAAGCACCCTTGTCCTTGAACTTGCGCGTGACTGGGAAGCCACCAACTTTCTTCTCGACTGGTACTGCAGATATGCAGATGTGCCCAGGCCGATCCCCTTCAGCTCCGGTTGGAACACGCAGACCAAGGTCGCACTTGAGTCGCTCAAGGCCGCCCAAAGGGGTATTCGATTGCACAACGCCTTCATTCACTGGCGCCAGTCGAGTAGGGAAATCGGTTGTGGAATGCTTTACTTCATTGTTGCTCTATTGGACAAGTGGGTGGAACTCCTCAGCGGTGGCCACCTTGTCGGTCTATCGGCCTCTTTGACGACTGCTAATCGAATGGCTGTTGGTTTCTCGTTGGCCTTTTACCTCATTGGCGCTGTATTGATCGACACCAAAGCGCAGGAGCTTCACACCCTCGTTGGCAGCCATACCCCGGTAGCTCTCAAGACCAACAAAGACATCCGGAGCTCACAAAAGCGTGACGTACGGTTCAAGAGAAAGATCTACTGGAAGACTCTGGGTAAGTTCCTCATGTGGCACTCGTGGGGTCTTGCCTTCGCCACGGCTCTTGTCTGGACGTTTCAGGCGAACAAGGAGGCAATGATCATGTTCTTGGCGTATGTCGGAGCGTATACTGGTCTGCTCTGGTACCAATACACGAAGATCTTTACTGGCCCTCACGCACTGAAGCCGTTGTTGGTCGGCTCCTTGGTCGGTCTACCCATTGGTATCGCGCTCAAAGTCTGCCTTCCGAACTTCATGTACTCTCAAGTCATTGGGTTGGGGGCTTGCACATGGACCGTCGCAATCCTCTCCCTCATACCCGCCAAGATGGGCATGCCCAAGCGGGTTGACTCGCCTGTCGAGCTTGGCAAAACATTCCACGCATACACTGCGCCGTGGGAAGATCCCGACTGGAGCCAACAGGAGCTGCAAACATTCCACGAGAGCATCTCTCTCATCCCTTCGGACGCTCGTCTGAAGCTTGTCCCCGGTGGCCACCCAGGATCTGAAGTGAAGCAGATGCTTCTTACGCGAAGAAGAGAGCCTAGGATTGAGGAAGCATTCCCGCACTCACAGGATATTGTCAACACAGCACTCAAGGCCTGGGAGGCTGGTGATGTCTTGATTGAACTTGTCCCTCTTGGCTGTCTTGGTCCGGGCATCCACGCGCTGAGCTGTAGCAGCTCGGATAATTTGAAGATCTCTGTGGCTGTGGGAAGAGGGTTAGACCAACGAATCGACGTCACTGGAAACTGCCAAGTCATCGCTGAGACCCTGCTTCACGCTGTGGCTGAAACGATCATGCAAATTCCCCACGAACATGCTGTGCTTGCCGAGTCGCTTGTTGCTGCTGGTGTTACGGAAACCACCGCTCGGCAGCTGCGCGATGAAGCCGACACACCTCTTGTTGTACGCTGGGCCAAGAAAGAGCTTCTTCGCCAATTATGTCTTGGTTTCGAGTGCGACTTTCACTGGGAAAATCTGCCGAAAGCTGTGCGACAAGCACTTCTTGACCGTTGCCTTGGTGAATCCTGTGAGTTGCCTGAGAAGCACTACCAGTGGCTTGAAGAGAGCGTCTGCCAGTTTGACAGTAAGGATCTGGCGGTCCACATTGCTCGCAGTAACCTCGCGGCTGCATCGGCCGTCAGTATCCTGGACTATGCCAACTACGGAACCGGTGAATCGTCTGCTTACAAGGAGTCTGAGACACCCCCATACATCCCATACCTGCCCAAGCAGCTTCCCACGATTGCCTACTTCATCTTGAAGCCACTGTTCTCGGTGTACTATACGCTCGCCTCCGCCTTGAAGTTTATCGTTATCGCCTTAGTTGCCGACCCCGAGTTCCAGCGAGAATACAATCATGTCATGGGCCGCTATCCCGCCATCATCCGCGCGCCTGCTACGCTTACACTGAGCATGGTGTGGAAGTATGCCAAAGTGATGCAAGACTTTGGACTTACTTTCTTCCTCTTTTATGGCCGCGACAATGTCAAGCAGCTCTGGGATGAAACGAAGGGCATGACAGTCAACATCAAGAAGAGCCGGTACATCGTCCAGAGTCTCGACGGCACTTTCACTGCCTTCCGCCAAAACCAGCCAGATGGAGGCTTCAAGGTGTTCTACTACGCTGGAACTCCCAAGACAGAACCTGAAGGAACAAAGAGCCTCAGCTGTGTTAGCACGTACTCAAAAGACCTTTTGCTTCTCATCCGCCAAGAGTACAAGGGTGGCAACATTGTCAATGAATACCACTACGATTACCGGACACCGACGAAGAAAGGTCTCACCCTCAAGTTGAGCGAGTCGAAAGTCCCGATGGGCCGGCGATGCGTGCGTGGAACGAACCACCTCCAGAGTGTCCAGTACAACCGCAAAGGGCTGATCGAGGCTGGTTCCTACATGAAGGACGGCAACCTCATTCGCTTCAAGTACCATTACCGCAAGAACCCTCGATTTGGTGACGAACTTCTTCGGGCGGAATTTGCTTTGTCGCATATTACCTGCACAGTTTCCTGGTGCGCACCACCGCTTCGCCACCCCGAGAAGGTCGACCGATGGATTCCCCATGCAAAGGTTACCGAGGCAACTTTTGTGCAGGGTCCTGACGTCTACGAGGCTCGCTGGCTGTATGATCACAAGTTTCACCCGACTATCTTCACTACGCTTAACGGGCAGAAGATTCAGACCCCGCCAATGATCGAGCACGATTATCTGGAGGTTCTTGCCAAGCCCAGGTTCACCAGCTTTGTGCATGACAACCCACTCTTCTACTGCGACAGCCTCAGCTCGAACATCTTCACTCGGATGCTCAGGCTGACAAGGAAGCGCTTCCCCGTCTCGACCTCGCGTGCTCGTTCGCTCATCTGGAAGGCCTGGAAAGACAAGGCCGACTTCGACGGTATCACTGTGCGCTGGATGGATGAGCGGCTGCTTCGAAGGGACCGGACACTATCGCCGTACTGGCGCAGCCGTGACTGGGGTGATCTTGCATCGGCAAAGAAGTATCTCGAGCTACGTGCTGATACCATTGCAGCTAGCGCGGATCTTGATGATGGTATTTCCAGCTGGACGCCCCTTGCAGTCAAAGTTAGTGATCTCTTCAACTTTGGTCCTGGAGGTGACGCTGTGGTCAATACAAGGTCTAATGACTTTGGATCGGATACGGAGAAGTCTCTTCACGTTATGGCTGCAGATAACGGTACTTGGCCTAACGAAGGAGGTGGCGTGTCTGCGTGTCGGCGAGACATGATCAACTCTCTACGGACAATCAAATGGCACATGATTTGCGAGTCGGCAAACGACTTTGGTGTGCCAAAGCACCAGACTGAGCAGAACATTCTTTCACTCAAGGTGATTCCGCTTTGGGGTATGGATTTCCTCACGCCAACACACGGTCTTTTCAGGAACAAGCTGGACTCGGAGGTGGAGAGCGTCACCTCTGCGAATGACATGGACATCAAGATGAACTTCATTCCCATCTTGACGGCTTTGGTCAAGGGCGCCCGTGCTATACATCTGTCTAAGGCCGATATTCGCCAGGCAACTAGGGCTTTAGTCAACCTGAACACGTTCTTCCAAGACTCGCGCCACTGGACACAGATCTGGAACAGTGAGATTGTTAAGGAAAGCTGGCGGGATCTGTGGCTTACCCAGGAGATGTCGAACGCTGTGCCTTCCTCGGAATGGTTCAGCACCGACTTGCCGACCCTGGGGACCCTCGATGTTGCGCTCGAGCTCTGGTATCGCTACCTGTTCATCTTCTCGATCCCTATCCCCGAGAAGATTCCAAGCGTGTTCCAGGCGTCTCACCACAGTGTGAGTGCTTCGTATGGTGTTGTCTGCAAGATCAAGAGAAACTGCACGCTGCAAATCTGGGATCACGCAATTGCCTGGCGTGAGACGAACCTCTGTCTCTCGTCTGCTCTTTGCAAGCTTTCTCCATTCGTCCGGAATGCATTGCTTGGTTTGATGCGAGTCACGTCCGCTCTTACGCTGTACCACGCGGACATCATCTCGCCGTGTGCCGATTTCTTCAACCCCGGCTGGGAAGTAGAGATTGGAACGTGCCAGGGAACGATCGAACACCGCAACGTTTTCCGTCGCAAGGTCGACCCCGTCGTCAACGGAATCACTGATATGCAAAAGTTCGCCCCGGTTAAGGAAATCAAAACCGACCGGCCTACAGTGACCATGCTTTCGCACGTCTGGTATGCCAAGGACATCAAGACCGCCCTTCTCGCCGCCGATATCATCATCAACCAGTGGAAGTTCGACGACTATCACCTCGACATCTACGGTGCAATTGACAAAGCTCCCACATATTCTACTGAGTGTCAGGAAATCATTGCCTCGAAGGGTCTCAGAGGACGCGTGACCCTTCGTGGCACAGCTGACCCCATGAAAGTCCTTGAGAGCACCTGGCTCTTCCTTAACTCTTCTTTGTCTGAAGGTCTTCCGCTGGCGCTCGGTGAGGCAGCCTTGACAGGTGCTCCAGTGGTCTGCACTGATGTCGGCGCCTCGCTTCGTGTCCTTAGTGACCCTGACGATTTCTCCCGCTTCAGTGCCGTTGTCGCTCCCAATGATGCGGTCGCGCTTGCCAGAGCCCAGATCTCCATGCTCGCTCTCCTCGGCGAATGGTCCCAGTACGCCGGCGATACCGAGCCCGCTCCGATCCTGCCATCCTCTCCCAGTGCAGAGGACGTCGCAAAGATCACCCAGCGCATGTACGACAAGTCTGACCACCGCCGCAAGCTTGGCATGATGACCCGCAAGATCGTGCAGAAGTCTTTCAGTGGTGACCGGTACCTCCGCGAGCACGAGCAGATGCTTTGGATCGGCAAGTCCGCAAAGATGATGGCATCGCGCATTCCAGGCCTTCACGAACCTGCCGACATTGAGACAGCCATCCAGCAGACCCTCCCCATCGAAGAGGAAGTCATCACAATTCCCCGCTCCGCTGTCCATTCCTGGCGCTCCTCGGCGGCCTCTGGTATGTCAACCCTCTACACGAGCTACTCCAGCTCCACCGCTCCCTTCTCCCACTTCAACAACAACAACAACCAACCACCCAACCGCTCAAGCTACTACGCTCCTGCATCCGCTACCACCAACCTCCTCAACCGCCCGACCTCCCTATACTCGGCTTTCTCCAACGCCTCCACAACAGACGCCTCCTCAGGCTTCCTGCCCCTCCCCAACTCGCCGCTCCCTGTCTTCGCGCCCCGGCACTCCGCCCACCTTTCCCCCGCTCCCAGTGCCCACGGTGCAGGGGGTGTCATCCAACGCCCGCTTTCACCTGGAGGGCGGAAATCTCCGCTGTTCACGCGCCCTCGGCATTCGCGATCACGCTCCGGTAGTCTGTCTACAGGCGGGCGGGAGCAGCTTCGTGGCCTACAAAGGGAGGACCTGCACCAATATCGCAATTCCGATGTTAGCACCATCATGAGAGACGAGTTCTTTCAGTCGAGTGTCTTCCGGGGTATTGAGGGCGGGAATCATCAGATTTGATGAAAGCAATTAAAGAGCTACCTAGCTGGGTTGTTGGTGAGCGGGTCGCTTGTTTTTTTTTCGCGTTTTCTTGTCTTCTTTCTTTCCCTTTTTGCCTGTCTAATATATCTCTTTCTTCTTCTTTCGCTCGCATATATCTCTTATGTTTCCTGGTCATTGTCAATCTTGTCTCCGTTACATAGTTACCCTGTTGAGGGATACCCGGTCCAGTTCACCTGAGTCCATCCTTGTATAGAATGCTTTTGAATAATATACTGTAATTGCAGATACCCCAATCATTGCCCCGTGACCGATATATATCAACAGACTTCACAACAGTAACGTAGCATGGTATAGAATTCGATTCCAGTAAATGCCGTACTAAAATAAAATCCACGAATCCCTACTTATTCGTTGAATACTTGAGTCAACCACTCAACAATCTTCCTTAATCAACTGAATGTCAATGCCCGGCCACGCGGGGTAAACCCGGGGAAGACCACCAAAAAAGGGAACCCGAAGCGCAGGAAACCGCAGCCGGCACTAACGCTTAGCACTGCCCTTTCCACACACACGCCGGGCCCCATTTACCATCGCTCCTTCCTTCAGCGTTGCACTCTGCCTCTTCCCCCCATGGCCTGACCTCATACCCTCTGCAAGTTTGCACATCATGGCAGGTCCAGGTCCTGCCTCTACCTCAGCTACCTACCACGACAAAGACAACGACGAAGACAAAGACAAACACGACGAAACCCGCTCCACAACCACTCCCAAATTCACGCGATGTCGTACAGGCTGCCTGCGATGTCGGAAGCGGAGACGCAAGTGTGAGTCTTACATCCACATCTATCTCTCTTCTCTTCCGTCTCTTCCCCCGTATCTAATCAAACCTACCTTATCGATCTTACGGGCTCGCTCCATTGCCATTCATTGATAGCTGATCCTAACCCGTTGCCTATCTATCCAGGTGATGAGCGCAAGCCCCGATGCCAGAACTGCGTCGACAAGGACTTCGAGTGCAGCTACGGCTTGCAGGTGACCTTCCTGGCGAAGAACTCCTTTACCCTGGCCGCAAGCGAGATTGAGCACGCTGTTCAGGGTGCAGATTCGAGTGGGACGGGGACGGGGAGGAAGAGGGGCAGTTATAGTAGGATTCAGGTCAGTACACCAATCTTCCTAGCTTTTACCTTGCCCATGGTCACGGTCATATTAATCTTTCAATGCTAACCGATCGTCATGGTGCCTAGTTTGTCAACGAGGACCCGCTGTCGATCGATAATCTGGTTACGCAGCAGGTGTCTTCGCCTGATTCGACTCGTTCGAGCACGCCTTTGCTTTTACCCCCGTCTCCTTCGCCTCGAGAGATATCTCAGGAACAGGGAGGGGACAGGCCATTCTTGGACTCGACCTTGGACTCGACCTCTGGCAAGGAGAAGAAAAATGACGGTCAATCTATTCTCAGATCACCTGAGGGAGAAAGAGAGTTCGACAAAACGTACAACGGCCCCCATGTCTATACTCAGACCCGCGCAGCCCTCGCGCCATGGGAACTCGGCGGCCATACCCACGCACATCCGATCCCGGCAACTCCTCCGGTCACCCTCGAACCACCCATTGCACCAGACACGTTCAGCGCGAACGACGAATTTGCTGTACGGGGTCTTCTGGCGCTAGGGACCCAGACTGCGCCCGGTCCGGTTGTTGGTACTGCCTCTATCGCAAGCATTTTATCTGTTGAGTTAGATGGGCTCGAGAATGAGGCCATAGGGCGAGATGCGAGACCCGAGGACACGGTAGGAAGTGCGATGAATGCGATGTCGCCCAGTTTCGTCGATGGGATATTACAGCCGGCCATAGGTCATGGCATGTCCACCCCTGCTACCCATTCAAGCTTGAATTTCGACATGTGTCCGCCAAAGTCCATCTCTCACACCCATTCGAACAAAGGACCAGATTCGACTACAGACCCCGAGGCATGGAAGATGAAATTTTTACGGTTTTACCGGTATAACGTTGCACCGTGGGTATGCTTTCTCGATTTTATCCTTTTATCCGGAACTGACTCGGTTTGAAGCGTGCGAACTAATTTACATTCTTATACAGCTAGACATACTCGACCTGGGCCACTCGTTCGGCATCGCGGTGCTTCAGAGGGCCGTCAACTCGCCCTCAGGGCAACTTCTTCATGCACTCTTGACCCTTTCTGAAACGTGCCTGCTGGTGCAAAAAGGTCGTGGCCATTCTAACACAGATCTCCCTGTCTATCCACACCGCTATACATACGGGCTGCAAGCGGTACGTGCTGATGATACTAAGGCTCCATACTCCAAGCCTGCGGAAAGCGAAGGTATCCATGAAGACCTCATAGCATGGTTACTGCTGCGACTGTTCACGGAGATGAATGCTCTTGTTGCCAATGTTGCAGGGGCTTGGGCTAAAGATCGGGACGAATTCGAAAAGGGCAATGCTTCCAGAGATGAACGTTCACTTGACTCTAAGTACGGATCGTTGCAAGTATTAGCGAATACGGCTTTTGGATTGAATATAGAATCTGCGACATATTGGATGTTCTTGCGGATGGGTACGTGCCGCTTCGTGGTTTGAAATCTGGGGTTCGACTAACAAGGGCAGATTTAGGGAAATCCCTAGCAAATAATACGCCCCCACGAGTATCTCTTCCAACTCATCCTGGGTCAGATCTGTCGCTCCTTGTCCACATGGAGAACCCCCACGAACGAGTTGGCTACTATGCCCAGACTCTCCTCTGGCTTTGTGAGAAAGCTTTGAGTTTCTACCACCAGCAAGATTTTGACCCTGTCCACGCCCCTCATCATAATCATGTGCCTGGGCCCGAGAGCTGGCTCCAGGTCTTTGAGGGATTGAATCAATGGCACTACCTCCGTCCGCAGGAGTTTCAGCCTATGGTTGATCTTAGCCATGATGGCGGCGATGCGCTAAATGCAGGAAGCGAGTTTCCTATGCTCCTCTTCACGAACGGCGCGGGCGCGCTGTGCACTCAACTATATCATACTGCAATGCTGCACATGCTAGAATGTAAGCCGCGGATGGCTACGGCGCTGTTAAACCAGAACCAGAACCAGAGTTATCAGCCGCGCTCTCCGGTATTATCCCCCCTGTGGCATGCGCACCGCGTCTGCGGGATTGCATTGAATAATGACCGCGCCGAATATTGGGACCCCTGTTTGTTGGCGTCGTTCCTTCATGCGGCCAAATACATGACGCATGAATTTCAACACAATGAGATTGTCCATGGGTTTGGGCGAATCAAAGCACTGACTGGATGGGATGTTGGCGAGTACCTTGCAACTCTGCGTGAGGAATGGTCATTTCTCGATGGAGATGACGTTCAATGAGCGTCTTAGCAGGGATCGGCTGCTTCTATCACACAACAACATGCTGCTGTGGATGTGCATCCTGGTCCATGGACTCCGAGAAATGTTGGTTCATTGCTGTCCCTCGACGACTGCCGCTGATGGTATAACCCCAGGCAACCTCTAAATCACGAATTCTCCAACAGGCACCCCATCCGGTCTCAGTCTCGATGTCACGAATAATCTTGACAATTTGCTCGTGCTCTGACGCATGACTGAATAAACGCCCAGCAATCCAGAGCGGCTGAATCGCATTGTTTAAACATCCCTGGTGTTTGTTGCTAATTGAGATCCCGCAAATCCGGCGCGCATGCCATAGCAGGGAAAGAGTTGGCGATCGCGGCATTCGCAAGCCCTTTGGCATCATTTTCAGCAACAATATGCAAGCAGTGTGATACAGCTGGTTCGAAGATATGGCGGCCCAATGGACGAATAGGATGTGCGGAAAAGGCTTGCGGGGGATTGTTTGGATTGGTACAAGCTCGGGGGGTCGGTCAGCTAGCCAGGTTTGCAGAGTGTTCCAGAGCGATGACCAGCGGGCGGCAAAGACCTCTGTCGTGCAGCCGTTGTCTTCGCCCAGCTCGACGAATTTCGTGCGGTCGGAGACAAGCTCGGTCGTTTTGACGGAGAGATAGACGGCGTAATTGGCATGCATGTCTGGGGTGCGTGCTTTTTTGAAGAGGCTATAGGCGTCGTCTTCATTAAAACCCAGTGGAAGCCATTTGGAGGAATGTAGGACTGTCGTCCTCGTTCCATCTGATATAAACGCCCCGCAAAGATCTATAATTAATCAGAGAAGTTGTCATCAAAGAAAGAGACTGGCATCCACCAAATGGAAACAACTGACCCATCCGCGCATAACACCAAAAGACGGCCTGCAACAGCCCCCCACAGAGCCCATGAATTCCGCTCGCCTCAAATAATGCCGCGCAACCCTCCAAGTGCCGATGCCAGTCCTGCGCGCGTGCAGACATCATCTCTAGACAGCAGAGGAGCACACAGGCGGCCACGATCTTTGGGTCGCGCACTTGAATCAGTGGATTGAGAAGCCGGATCGCCTCTTGGTAGAGTTCCAAGCTGTCATACCAATCTTTGATGCCGGACTTGCGCTCCATCTGGCGCGCGGAGATGGCGAGAATCGCGTAGAGGAGGGCGGGGAAGGAGTGTGAGAGAGCGGGGAGTTGTTGGCGAAATGTGCAGTTGGAATCGAACATGTCGAGCTATACACTCAACTTTAGAACCAGATAGATGGAGTGGTGGGCGCTCACCCAAGGCGCGATCTCCGCGACATAATTCTTCAAGTACTCGATCCTCCTCCGGCTGGAGAGTGGAGAGGTCGGACCGATCGCAGTTTTCTGCTGGTTGTGATGAGGATACGATCTCGGCACACTTGTAGGTGGAGGAGACCCTGAACCTATTTCCAGATGTCTCCTCCCGGCCTCCGGGCTACTCGCGCGCGTCGGGGCCGCCGAGTTCGCAAGCGTAAAGAGAATAGCGCGGAATTCTTCCTGCGACGCGAGGAATCCCGGATCCTGCGCGAAGCCATCCTGGTACCAGCTCCCTGGGGAACAGTTCAAGAGATCGGCGGTAGGCGTGGTGATGGTGGTGGTTTCGGGTGGTCTTATGTTTGGGGGGTGCGGGGAAACTTGCTCTTCGGCCGTTTCTGTGGGATGTTGCTGCTGGGCGACGTGTGGGAGTGTGTGAGTGTGAGACTGAGAACTGAAGGGCTGATCAAGGCGCGGACGTTTTGGGGGGGGTTCGATGCCGGACATGGTGACTGTACCTATCCGCCTGTCTGGGGAAGATCGGAAAGAGCTTCAGTGGTAGAGTGCAGATGCAGGATAACCACAGAGGGTGAAAAAGTCAGCCGCCGGCTAAATTCCCCAAAGTGGAGAGCCGAGAGAGATTAAGTTGGCCTCGCGGTTTTGGAGGATGGCCGAGGCTCAACGAGTGACCTGATTCAAGTTTTCTTTGTCTCTGGCCTCCGGTTGGCTTCGATGCGATTCAAAGCCATCACGCCATCACCTAACCGGCTGAACCCCAGACTCGCATTGTTTTCTGGCAGTGAGTGGGCGGAGCGTTTGCCTCGGATATCTGGGTCGGAAGGCTCTGACTGGACAGACCGAAAAGTATGGACATTTGTGGCTGTCGATCGACGCTCCTCCCCGTCTTTCTCTCCGGCGTACCCCGGCTTTTGTCTCCAGTTTCTGGTCTCGTGGGGGCGGGGGAAGTCTGGGGATGCGACGGATTCAGGGAAGATGTGGCTCAGACTGCCGCATTGAGCGAGGTATCCGGGGAAACTGCGGGCTTTATTGCACTTGCAGTTGCAATTGCACCCCCATCATCGTCATCCACTCTTGCCCCGGATGCTGTGTTAGTTCTATAAGTACTACGCTTGCTGCCACGGTCTGCTCCACTTCTTTCTCTCCCCACAGTTTCTGTATCCCGCAGCTGCTGTAAGCTTTTCGACCGCCGCCATGGTGCAAATCAACATGTTTGGCACGGGGCGTTCGCTCCAGGCCGCTATCTGGGCTGCCTGTGGCATGGCCTTCATCCTCTTTGGTATATGTGACTTCAGTCGCAATATACTGCCTGTTGCGGAGTCCTAACACTCTTGCAGGTTACGATCAAGGCGTCTTCTCAGGCATTGTCGAGAACGAAAACTTCCTCGACCACATGAACCATCCCAATGACAGCCTTATGGGCATTATCGTCTCAATCTATAACTTGGGTTGCTTCACCGGCTGCGTGATCAACTTCCTTCTTGCAGATAGGCTCGGTCGTCGCCGCGCGATGTGGTTTGCTATGCTTTGGGTCATTGTAAGTAACACCTCTCCTTGCACAGGTAGGTGCTCGAGGCTCACTTTCTGACCATCATAATTTAGATCGGAGCGACACTTCAAACATCCGCGTATAGCGTGCCCCATATGATGGTCGGCCGATTCGTCGCGGGCATTGGGACAGGGATTGAAACGTCGACGGTTCCCATGTGGCAGGCAGAATTATGCGAGGCATCGAAGCGAGGCAAGCTGGTCTGTAGCGAGCCGTTGCTAGTTGGTGTTGGTATCGTCATTAGGTATGTTACCCGTTCTGTTCTGGACAATGCGTCTGACTCGATAAAAGTTATTTCTTTGACTACGGCATGAGCTTTGTAGGGGGGCAGATCGCTTGGAGACTGCCTATCGCATGCCAAATGCTGTTTGCATTTGTGAGTCCGGTCTTATGAGAGCGTTCATGGTTATAGGCTCACCTTATTAGGTCGTCATTATCCTCGTCTTTGGTGTTCCCGAGTCACCACGGTACTGCTACCAGAAGGGACGAAACGAGCAAGCTTTGCAAATCCTGAGCGACGTTTACGGCAGGCCGAAGGACGACCCTAAGATACAGGCCGAGCAGACAGAGATCCTCGAGGCTCTAGCGGTGGAGACAAAGGAAGGCGAATACAGGTGGAGGAACATACTCAAATCTGACAATGTCTCCACCGGACGGAGAGTGTAAGTCAGATAATCCATGGCGATGAACAACTTGCTGACCTCGACATCAAGCCTCCTCGGTTACGGAATGCAATTCATGAACCAAGTCGGTGGTATCAACCTCATCGTGTATGCCCTCTTGACCGAACTTGCGCCGCAAGTATATACAGTCAAGCGTAGCTAACAACCTAAAGATACTTCATCCCCACCGTCCTCCGCGACAACGTCGGTTTGAGCCCCAACCTCTCCATGATCCTTGGCGGTTGTGTTCAGATTATGTTCGTCTTGGGCAGCTTCTTTCCAACATTTTTCGTTGACAAAGTCGGCCGTCGCGCACCCATGATGTGGGGATCCCTTACCCTCGGGATCTGTATGATGATGGTTTCGATTTTGCTCAGCTTCAAGGGCAAGGAGAACGAGCAAGCAACTTCCTCGGCGTCCGTTGCCTTCTTCTTCGTGTACATGTTTGCCTTTGGCGCGTCCGTCAATTGCATACCCTGGGTGTATGTGCCGGAGATTCTGCCCCTGCATGCGCGCGCAAAGGGAACGGCGGTTGGTATTTCGTCCAACTGGCTTTGGGTGAGTCCATCCACCCACAATGCGTTGACTGGCATGTGCTAACCGCTGAAGAATTTCTTCGTCGTCATGATTACGCCGGTCATTATCAATCGCCTCCAGTGGAAGGCGTATCTCATCTTCATGTGCACCAACTTAGCTTTTATCCCGCTGGTATACTTTTGCTATCCTGAGACAGCCAACTTGACCCTCGAGGAGATTGACTACCTCTTCACCAATAAGGAGGAGGACGCCGTCAAGCTCTCAAAGGAGTTGCACAAGGAGCGGAAAAAGTTCGGCCACGTTCGTCGGCTTACAGCCGAGCCGAGTAGCGCGCTGGGAGCAGGTGTCAAGGGCGATGAGCTGGCGGAGAAGTCACCGACTGACGAACATGTTGAGAGCGTATAGGTGGCTTAGATGTGCGATACACCCAGTGTTGAGCACCGGGCTACTCGTCCCCTTGGGAGAGGTCTACTGTTCATGGCGCCTTGTTTCGAGAGCTATAGCGCACGCAAGCTGAACTGTGTTATCGCATCAGGAGTAGATCAGGCATATACTGTGCGGTGGAGCATGCTAGATCAGCCATAAGTTCAAACACCTAGATGAGTATATGAACGAAATTGATTCATTTTGCACCATATAGTTTGAGCGGAGTATACTTTGGAGACCGCAACAATGGGGTACGTGGTGATACTTGTTCAATGCTCCATTAGAGAGTGCGTTACTGATCTATCGTCTTTGATGGAGATTGATACTGTCGAGCATTGAGAAACATGGCGCATGTATTGGGTTGTCGATGTCATGACCTTGAATCGTAAGACATGGGATATCGGAAGCGAATGTGCTCGAAAAATATGCTTTATTTGGAATGGGCCCTCATTGACAATCGTATATCGTATTCAGCTACCGGGTTCAGTACGAAGGATATGTAGTATATTGAGCGTGCGTTGCGTATAGCAAAGTAGTGTACGAACTCCGCAGTAAGCAGCTGAAGGGACCTCGCACTTGAAACAGATTGCTTCCCCACTTCTCCATAGGGTGTTCAGTGTCCCAAGTATGCGGTGCATACTACTGCATAGAGCAGCCAAGTTCACAAGGATTATTGGGTTTGGAGCAATAATCAGGACTCCACTGGATGATGGAGCATCGTGAGTCGTGACGGATCCATTTGCCAAAGGTCATTCAACTGGCGGTGTGCTATACCTGAAAGCGGACTCGATGTCGGCTCCGAAGTATACGTGGTAGCGATTGCGACCTTCATCGAGACCTGCTAGGTTCGCGTTCTCATTGAACAGTTCGAAATTGGGGGACCTGGTTCGATCAGGTCTGGAACTCTGGGTGGTTGATCGCACAATATCAACCGTGCCACCATCCCTGATCCGGAGAGACGGGTCGGGAGAAAAAGCAAAAAGTGAAGCCGGTATAGGAAAGAGGAGATAAAGACGAAAACTCGTTGGTTGATCCAGGGCTTGGGAAGGGTTGTTCAAGACCAAAGTTAGTACTATGTTGCAAGCCCAAAAATTTGACCTGTCAAATTCCAAATAGTGAATGGGCATCGAATCTAGCGTCCTTCCTGTTTTAATGATGAATCCAGGCGACTGGCGCGGATTAGCGCGAGGAACGGGTATTTGACTCTCGTACTTGTGCCGGGCAATTTGGAATTCGCAACATCGACATTGGGGACTGCACAGTGCCTTATTAGGAGTCATATCTGCTCGTATTGCCTTCAGTGATGCAGGGATTAGGTTGGTGAGTCGACGTCGGGGGTCATCGGAAAAAAGATGTTCTGCATTCTTGAGTCTGTGCTGTGCATCATCGTCTGGGCTAGCTCCGAAAAGAGGCTAGAATAATGAACTCATTGCCGAGTCCACATAGGTTCCGTACTCAGCTCCACATCCTTTATGTATCGATTCTCATATCAGCATTTATCAAAATCATCCCTGTCGGCTTGCGTGACAAGAATTCCCATGCGTCCGTCGCATCACCCAGAGATAAAAACCACCAAGGTCAGAGGAGTATACTGATCGACACTCTGGATGATCATATGGACATCTACTGCAGACCTTGATAATCGCACTGTGCAGCAGCCACCCTCAGTGGCATGCTGTTCAAACCTGGAACCCATGCGACGTCTGGGTCTCCATAGATAGGCTGATAAACCCGTGCAGCACAGCTAGCAGGGTTCGCGAGTCGGCGCAACATTTCAAATCCAGCTAGAGCCGAAGCTTCGGGATGCTCTAGAACGCCAGCAAAGTTCTTAGGGAACCTAGGACTCAACGGCCAGTATGTGATCGACAAGTGAAGATACTCCGTATGAGTAATACCATCAGATTCCAATGCCTGCGCCGGTCATTCCGTAGCAAGGATGGGATGGCGCGCCTTGCAGGAACGGCTCGGTACTCTAAGTGAGCAGGACGACTTGACAACTAGAAGGAGTCCGAAAGTGGTATAGTTTGGTTCGACTGACTCCGAGGGGTCGGAACCCAAAAACCTTGATGCATATAGTTCGGCGCAGGATTGATCTCCCAAAAAGCAGCCTCGGGGATGTACCATGCCGTTGGTTCTAGATTGATAGGTTACTTCGACTGTGGCGTTTCTGAGCAGGGTTTCCCCTGTAGTCTCGCAGGTGTCAATACTAGCCGAGATCAAGATGCTTCCGGTCTTGTCTCATGGCTTATGCCGTGATTGGGCACGGTGTATACGGTGAATAGTCAGCTAGCATAACCACTGCCCGCACTAGAGTTATTGGAGGGGTCGAGCCGCGAAGGACAGTACTGGAAATGCCGCTGGGACCACAAACTGTCACAGGCTCAGCACATGGGGCCGCACTAGGGAGTATCCACTCATCCACATACCAGTGGCCTTTGTCTTTCGCCTATACATCGTCAAGTGCTTATCACACGGTTGCAATGATTTGTGTCTCACTTTGCTGAAGCTCGAGGCTGACATGGGATACATCTCTTGAGGTTCTAACAGAGAACGGGTCAGAAATATGCGAGTATCCTCCAGTCTTTGCCGATGGTTTAATTCACATCCAAGGTTGCATAAAAAGTATCCAAAGTATGCGGTCCACTATCGGCTGTCAGATCGGTGGCTCCGTTTCTATTTTTTTTCGCGTTCGTTTTTGCTTTTCCAAAGAGCTTCGCATCCCATGCTCCAATGCTCTATGAGAATCAAGGTTTTGGAGGTGGCACACTGGCAGTCCAGGCTCCAGCACATACTCCGTATGTATTCATCGCGCTCGTAGTCGACCCACCGGCCTTCTCAAGGAATGAATGCAAGTCATGAACGGGAAGATCCGAACAGTCCGAGCAAAACCTGCCGCTGGATATGACACGGCATGTTCGATAACAAAAGATTTGACTTTGGGGAAAGGGGCTCGCGAGAGGGGTCGACATGCGATTGTCCTTTTGGATGTATTGAATTCGGATTCCAGGCTAACTGTCACCCCAATCGATCGGTCGAAGCTAATTTGAAGATCTCCCGGGCCACAGCGAAAGAGCGTTCCACCGCGGCCCCAGGTTATTACCTCGAGATTGGAGTATATAAGAAAGGGGTTCCGAACGATTAGGCTCTGTTAGTGAAACGCAAACAGGGCCTCTTGAACCTTGATACAGAATTTCTCGTTGCAAATCCTCCGTCATGTTCGAACACCCTTCCCTAGATCAAGAGTCTTCACAGTCCACCCGACGGACTCGGGTCGCTAGATCCGTGAAACCGCTCAGTGGACCAGAGAGCAACGAAACAATGACTGTGAGTTGGCAAACCATACGCAGCGTCAACAAAAGAATCTGACAGTGTTTTGCCGCATCAGATGCCTGGTGTCCGATGTCCAAAATGTCACGGCGCTGGAAAAGAGACGTGGGTTATCCCAGGAAAATACTGTCATATATGCGGCACTGCTTGCTAGAGCCCAAGGGGACAAGTTTTAGGTACGACCTTCAGCACCTAGAAGCACCATTTCATCAGCAGCGAAATCTAACGTGTTACCTAGCGTTATTTGAAATAATGGAACCCCTACCTGGGAGAACCAAGGCCGCTTGCTGTCAGCGAGGAGCACAAAGCTGCAACGCAGCCGCTTCGAGGCACTGGTATTGCAGCGTCCCTTGCATGCCCCGCGGAATTCAACGCGGGCCAGCAATGCGGACGCGGCCATCGGCTCGGGAACCGTCACCTTCGTGGCATTGCGAGGCACTCCCCAGCATACATGCACAGGAGCGAAGCATGATACCGATAAGGTGCTGTACCATAAACCGGAAGACAGGGACATATCGGGGTACGGGGTTAGAAAGGTCAATGTACATAGACAAGCCCAGGGATTTGACCTGGCCGGTAATTGGGAGCACTCGGCTTGCGAATCGAGAGATCTATGGAAGATGGATGATGAGTGATGGTCTTTTTGGCTAGAGCCTACCCTAGGGTAGAAGTTGGAGCCCAGGGAGCTGGAGTTGCAGGGCTCCTGCCTTTTTCGGCAACTCCAAACATTTTTGTAGCGGCCTCGTACCTCAGGCATCAAGATATATTGAGGCATTAATGTCTGGTTGCCTGAACGACGTCATCGTCTCGAGCCATATCCCCCACCTTGTATCTTATTCTGTGTGCTCTTCACATCAACAAACCACACCACACACTTCGCACCTAGATAATAATGGCAAGCACTTATCCCATTGGCTCGCGCAATGAATGTGAGCAGCTCGTCAAAGACTGGGGCTTCAAGCATGTTTTCACCTGGGCCGACGGGAGGTAAGCCATATACTCTACTTGTATACTCGGGGAAGGCGTCACTGACAGCAACAGCAACGCATACTACCCGCCACATACGCATGGGGGCCTGACGACACACCTTATCCGACGTGGAACAATGACGATTACCTATCCTGACGACAATGCCAAGCAGCACAACGGAGAAGTGAAGAAGGAGACATTCGGGGTTGGGGCCAGGGTAGATGTGCCTGCGGGCAAGCGACACGAGGTATGGATTGGAGATGAAGGGTGTGAGTATGTAATTGGGGAGTAGCTTATTGTTGCTGCTGTAGTTTTCTTCTACATGCGATGTTAGTGATGTTTGCCTCATTCGCTGCATTGCAAGCAGTACGTAGTAATTGGAGTAGCCCCAGCGTCCAGTAGATTCTCATCCGGTCGACGCTGGCTGTCTGCGCTCGAGGAAATCTATCCTATGGTAATACAAGCCTAACAGAGCCCTGAAGAAGAAAATAACAGCTCACATCGACTAGATTATAAGTGGTCTATTGAGTCTAAATTGTCCTAGCCTCCGGTTTGCGTAATGAGGGCAGCCAAAATAGTCATTATTCGCGAGATAAGGGCCTAGGGGAACAAAACCCGAATTTCGAGGTCATGTATACTGTATTTCTCTGACCACATCTATTTATCTTCCTGCGAAGGGCGCAGGAGGTCTCTAAACAAATCTAGTTCAAGCATGCCCTAGAGGCGCCATCTTTGTGGGCCGGAGCATTCCGTTTATATCCTGTATCGCCTTTCTAATAGGTAAATCTAAAGTCAAGTCTAAAGAAGCTATTAGCTTGTTTCATTGATTCAGAAAGAGGCAAGTCATACCGTTTGTTGCCCTTGTCGGTAGTAGTAGCTAGGTATTCCGCCCGCTCAGTACTCGACATTCTGTCCCAGATTTCTGCACGTTGCCTATAACGGGGGTGAGCAAAAGAACTATCGACTCCTTCCGAGGCCAAGGCCACATACCTGTTGCGCCATTCGTAGTAGTATCTTGCGCCAATAAAAAGAACCAAATCCCAAGCAGCCAGCGCTATAAGCACACGGTTTCCGACACGGTAATGCGGCTTATCATCTTCTCGGTAGATGTTGTTGCCAACAATATTGGAAACCTGGACACTCATGTTGTAAATCGCACTAGCAACTGTCCTAGTAGACACCGATCCGGCGTTCCTAGAGGTCATAGCCACAATGATAGCATGCACATATGGCGAACCAATCAATATCACGTTCAGAACCCATATCACCCATGGGCTGGTGCTGTCTGGCAGAACGGCCAGCGCAATGAGTGGCACCAGGCACCAAACTTCAGCCACAATACCGAGAAGGAAACGTATATTGAAGCGCTCGGAGATCCACGTCCAAAATAGAAGGTTGACAATAAAGAGAGCATAAGCCGGAATTGTCATCAAGTTGACTTGAAATGTGTTGAAGCCAAGAGAACGCAATTCTAAACTGATGTAACTTGTGGCGGGCGTCGAGGGTATCATCCAAGACAAGCCCAAAAGGTACACGGGCCACATGTCCACGTCACAAAGGGCTTTCCAGACCATCTTCGGAGTGACGCCTTGACGATTGTGCATTGAGCCCTTGCTGGGATCATCCCGGATAACTCGGTTGATAAGGATCTTCTCTTCATGCTCAGTGAACCATCCATTTTTGCCCCGGAGGACACCTTTTGTCTGCGTTGGCGATGGTGGCATCCAGAAGGCAGCAACAATAGCGATAATTCCAGTAATCAGACCCTCGTAAGCAAAGAGATATCTCCAGCCCCCAGTGCCATCTTCCTGCCTGATGTGGAGAAGTCCAAATGCTAGGAAGGCACCAATGATGGCGGTTCCTTGGTAGGAGACCCAGAAGTAGCTCAAGCGAATAGGCAGCTCCTTCGACTTGTACCAGAATGAAAGGAAAAGGATTGTATCAGGAATGCTGATGACTATTAGCGGCAACACAGTAATATCTTCGTGGGAGCTACTCACAAGCCACCCTCAAACAGCCCTAAAAGCGCCCTGCAGGCATAGTAACCGCCTTTGCTCTTGAGGAAAGCCTGGCAAGCAGCAATCAAGCTCCAGGAAAACATTTGTATGGGAATCCATCGATCTGGTCCGAGTTTCTTGGATAGAAGCTGGGACGGAAGCTCCGCAAAAAGGAATGCGCAGAGAAAGATCGTTTGGCCGGTGTTGTAATCGTTTGTGTTCATTCCGAGATCCGTAAGCATAGTATCAGACGTGGCCTGGACTACATTGCCCCGATCCAGTTGCAAGGCGAAGAACGTGATGCATGCGAAGGTGCATACTCTCCAGTCGACCTAGCTGCCCCATTTAGCCACTAGGATATGCAGTTTCAGTTGGAGTAAAGCAGTGAGTACCTTTCTGACAAGCCGTTTCTCTTCTTCTTCTGTCCAATCAAAATCAGGGTCCCATCGGTGTATACCTTCATATTCGGGGATCGGCTTATAGAACCTCGGGTCTTCTGATTGATCGAAAGCAGCCTCACTGTACTCCTTGAACCGTCTGCGGTCATTGTTGCCAGCATCCGAGGAAGCTTCTGACTCGATGACGGCATCTGGACCCTTCTTCTCGTCACCAACAGGAGCAGTAATCTCGTTGCCGATAGTGGCATCATTTATAGCCATCTTGTCGATAGAGCTTGCCATAGCGGCAGACAAATTAGAAGCCCTGGGTGGTGTACCAAGAAAATTGACGATGTTACTCTTCCGCGGAGTAGTACGGGCGGCCGGAGAATTTAAGGTATCCCTCTCATCCACCTCTCATGCTGATGATTATGTTTTGCTTTCTGTTTCTTCGCCCATGCCAGCACGCCATTTCAACATCCACTTGGCCAACGCCTCAAAGAGCTCGATAGCTACCCACTCGGCGGCGGAATTGACCGACTTCAGACCAATGGTGACAACGAGCGCGCAGTGGTACAAAGAGTAGCAAGACACAACTTCGGCTTGTCCTAAACCCGGATGACGGGCAGTCTTCGTAAGAGATGTAACAGGATGGGAAATTTTCTTCTCGATATCCAACGTCACTTAGAATTGGGCCAGTCAGAGATGTTCATTTGGCGCACATCAGTCCAGAGCTGCGTAGGACTTGGTATCACGCAAGTTGTGCGGTAATTGCGTTATTGCAGACGAGTAAAATGGGGAAAACGAAACCGGTTGCTTGTCTAGCTGCGTTTTAGCTCTTTGCAGACTGAAGCTCCAACAGCCCTAAGATTAGCGTAAGATGGTACTGAATGTCGCCATCGTCGCAATTTCAAGCTCAACAGCGATTGGCGCCCGGCGGTATTTGATCGATTAGGGTGTCTAGATGAGCCAGCATCGTTAGCGTTTATCGTGAGTACTTCATAGTATAGCCCTGGGGCCTGTCTTCAGTGACTCGGGCCTTAACTTGCTTTCTTGGACCACACAGCAGGATAAACACAAATACCAATAACGAGAGATCCAAACAGCGACTATTACATTTCAACGGCATGGCAGTGGAACTGTGGTGAACACAGTGGGTAGTTAGACGAGGCGCGAGTTGAAGTGGGGAGAAAGCAGGCTCGCCGTTGCGCAAATAAAAACCCCAATGGCGCCATCTCGCTCCTCTCTCCTTTTGCTACACCATACAGTCACCACAAATCAGTCTCAAATCATGCCAACATAGAGTCGTTTCAAGATCCATAAACAGGTTCCTAGAGTCCGAAGGCCGAATCACATCCACTGCTGATATCAACAATGCTCATCGCCCGTCTCCAGCACGCCATGTCGCAGGCATCCTGTCCTCGATCATATCTGATCTGCACAGTGTTCTCGCCCGGGAATCCATGGAGCCTGCTTACGTTTTACAACATAGACTACTGCCGATTGCGTTATGCGTACGAAGCAGTCTGTACGCTTATCGCCTTCTCCATGAAGTCGCAAACCCCGCCTTGCTGATTCGACGTCTATCGACAGGCTGTGACGAGGATCAACCATACCCCGCAGAAATTGCGCCAGAGTGAGATGCCAGTAACCGGGTAATCGGATAAGGTGTAGGGTCTATATAACTCGCGCAGCGTCCGCAGACACGCACCTATAGACATTCAGAAACGGCTCGTCGAAACTTGGCATCTATCCTGTACCTACACCATGGCACCGTCTATTGCTACCACCGAGCACGTTGACCTCCGGGCACCACTCAAGACCCAGCTCAAGACCAACGCGGGGCACAACAAGGAGAATCTGATCGGCTACGGAGAGACGTACAAGCATGGGGACGAGCTAAAGGGCACCGTCAAGCAGCCTCCTGCGTCCTTTCCCAACTATCTTCCCGTCTGGGACAACGAGACCGAGAGGTTAGGATACCAGACCCGTTTAGTAGACCTGGTCTAATCTAGATCTTCCCAGATACCCACCACTCCAGCCCTTCGAGCACTACGATCACGGCAAGGACGCCGACCCAGCCTTTCCTGACCTCTTCCCCAAGAATGGATCCCACCACATCGACGAACTGACTCCGACCATCGGCTCCGAAGTCACCGGCATCCAGCTAAGCCAGTTAACCAAAGAAGGCAAGGACCAGCTCGCCCTCTTTGTCGCGCAGAGGAAGGTGGTTGCCTTCCGCGATCAAGATTTCGCCCACCTCCCCATCGACAAGGCCCTCGAGTTCGGCGGCTACTTTGGCCGTCACCACATCCATCAAGCCTCCGGTGCCCCCAAGGGCTACCCCGAGATTCACCTCGTGCACCGCGGAGCAGAAGACACCAGCGGCGCGGACTTCCTCGCCGGTCACACAAACTCTATCACCTGGCACTCCGATGTGACCTTCGAAGTGCAGCCGCCTGGAACTACATTCTTGTATCTGCTTGATGGGCCCACGACTGGTGGGGACACGCTCTTCGCGGACATGGCACAGGCGTACAAGCGTCTCTCGCCTGAATTCCGCAAGCGCCTCCATGGCCTTAAAGCCGTTCACTCTGGTGTTGAGCAGGTCAACAACAGTTTGAACAAGGGCGGTATTGCCCGGCGAGACCCAATTACGACGGAACACCCTATTGTGCGGACTCATCCTGTGACAGGGGAGAAAGCCCTATTCGTGAACCCTCAGTGTATGATGCCATAGCTCTACCTATTCATATCTCAACGGAAACTAACATCCAAGTAGTTACCCGCCACATCGTGGGCTACAAGAAAGAGGAGTCCGACTTCCTCCTCAAGTTCCTCTACGACCACATCGCGTTATCACAGGACATCCAAACCCGTGTGAGGTGGCGAGCTGGCACGGTTGTCGTTTGGGATGTAAGTTCTTGATCTTTTTCTTATCTCGACCCCGTTTCCAATATGCTAACCTTGCTACCCCAGAACCGAGTCGCCTGCCACAGCGCGCTCTTTGACTGGGCTGACGGCCAAAGACGTCATCTGGCAAGGATCACGCCTCAAGCTGAGCGGCCTTATGAAACACCATTTGAGGGTTAATCATATAGCGTTCGGCTCTCTAGGCAGATTTAGTGATGATTGTGACTAGGATCTCGAAATAAAGATATCCATTGGATGCTGAACAAAGAATGCGAATCAGAACAATGCACGGCAGTCTAGATGACATGAAAGGAAAATGATGCCTCCCAGTGAACATGGCAGTTCCGCAACCTCATTTGCCATCAACCCCCCTGCACACTTCAACCCAGATATCGTTCAGCAAACACTATCTCCCTTTCCCTTGCCAGAGACAGAAGCCTCAGACACGGCCGCGACTTTGCAGTCATTCAGCACTCTCTTATATTCCGTCCACGCGCCCCAATAATCCTGCACCGACAGTTCGTGGTCATTTGAGCGTTGAACGTGCGGGGTATAATGCATGTCGTGCTGAGGCGACCACCATGGTGTCCAGATGCTGTGGCGTAGAGACTGGGGAGTGGAAGGAGGTTGCGCCTCATCGACACTGTCCCCGAGGCTGAGCTTTTGGAATTCGGTACATAGCGAATCTATATCGGCCTTCGAAGGCTTTGACTCGAGGCTCAGCTGACTTGTGCTAGCGGTGCCAGCGGTATGAGAGGTTTGGGCCATGGTTGGGAGATGTGTTCGACGGACAACTACCCAAGCAATGGTCAGCACTCGCCCGGGCACGGATGAAACATGGCCAGAGCAAGACGCACGAGTTGTATACACTAACAGGCTGTAACTGTACAATGCGCTTGTAATCGATAATGCGCATCAATAAAAGAAAGTGTAGCAGAATAAATAGTGGCAGCTATACAATCACAAGTGGCACGAGTATGAGAATACCAAGCAGGCCAGAGCCGGTTTTCTGTTCGCCCTCGCTCGCCGTGCTGTTCCTGCCTCAAGTGTGCTTCAACGTTCTCTCGAACCGGCGCAGTATGCCTACCCGCCAGCTTCCCTGGAAGGAGCGTGCCGAGGGAGGAAGCATGCCGTTGCTTGCCTCCAGGGCAGCAGTCAAGGAGGTATAGGTGATGATTGGGAGTCTGAGTTCCTCCAGCGACAAAGACGAGGTTTTGCCGGGCTCGGGATGGAGTAGGGCTTCGATGTCGGGCATGTGCTGAAAGAAGACCTTCATGCCTCGCTGCGAAGTGATGCTGTGCTGGGATGTGGTGTTGGAGAAGCGCATGTCAGGATTGAAGACCCAGATCTGGGGGAAAGTCTCCAGTCAGTGGGATGCACTGGATAGGGTAAAAACCAATGTAGGTGAGATAGATGCTTACCAGGAGCCCTTCTTTCTTGCCGCAGTGGATGATAAATCGGCGAGCGCTCTCGCGTTCAATTAGTTCCAGCAGCTGGGCGGCAACAATGAGCTCTGTAGGGTGCGCCTCCCAGTTCCCTTCTTCAGGACTGTCTGCAGCTGCAAGGCTTGTCTTGAAAAGTCTCCAGCCTTTAGCGATCGTGTCCTCCACACCGATCAAGGCGCTGCACTTGTCGCAGAGAAGCTCTTCAGACGGAGAGCCATCGATACCTTCTTTCGTAGTCTGGAGATCAGGAAGATTAGCGGCGTTGTACCAAGGAGTCTTTACATTAAGAACAAGGAAGGAGTTCAAAGTGAGGTTTTATTGACGCAAAGCTACTACTTGGTCTGACTAGAGTAACTGACGAGGACCCCTCATGTACCTTGTCATAATCGCGTTGCTGCCATGCCTCTGGCTCGAACAACGGAGAAACGACGAGGCGCCGTCGTACTTTCAACACTTGCAGCAGGTGAACAACAACAAGAGATAAGAAGCAATGCAAATCCATCGATCGAGGATAACTGCAAGGCTTCCCAATCTTTCGCCGTTATGACCACCAAGCAAGCCAGTGACCGAAAAGCAAGACTGTGTAGCTATAGGGCATTTGTATCGGAGGCCTGATCATGGAAGGGGTAAGGTCTCCTTCTTGGTACCCATTAAGAGCTTCTATACTTGTGCTTATCGCGAATACCGCAGATAACATCATATCATGGGTTCAGAAAGAAAACAAGAACGACTTTTGCTCACCTTCTTCAAGCCCTTACACTCAATAGCAGAGACCAGGAACGTGGCCACGTCCACGAGCACCGTCCCTGGCGTAGCCACAACTTGGTTCGAAGCACCATAGCCTTTGACTAAGGAGTTCTCATCTTCGGTCAACTGTTTAGTCGCGCCATCTGCATTCTGTCCCTCTTGTGGCTCCGGATCCGGCTTATGGCAGTGCCAGAAATCCATCATTTCAGCCCAGTTCCCGCTCGGCAAGTCTTTCCATACCCAGCCGACGTGTGACGCACTATTTTCGTCCGATGAAGTCGACGAGCAATCAAGAACAAGCCCCTCACACCCCGCGCACAGTAATTTAGTAGACGGTCGCATATCCGCCGCAGACCAGGGAACAAAGCTATCCATGTGCTCTTCTAGAGAATCGCGCGGCACAAGCTCAGTATCGTCAACTTGCAAGCGGTACGAAAACTCCCTTCCGTCCCCAGTATTTGTGCCTATAGAATGTCCAGAAATATTCCGTACCGCGCCGCTCAGAACACGCCTCGACCCCTCTGTTACCTTTACGGGCAACTTAATCGTCTCCGAGACATATCCTAGTTCCGGAGTGTCGAGTGACACCGTTACGGCGCGTCTGGACTCAGAGAGGGAGATCTCCGGCAAAACATCGCTAGCACCGGCGGAGATCTGGAGGCTAACTTGGCGGATGTTGGGGAGATATTCGGCGTGGAGAGTCAAGGGTTCTGCAGCTGTTGACCCCTCTTGGATATCTAAAATGGTTAGTGGCATTCTTGTTGTTCAATGTCAGCCCGGTGTGTTGATTTGGTTCCCGGGGTTGTGATGTGTTCATTTTGGAGGGTTGGCTGGCAGAGCTCGAAGACAGCAACGATGCAAACATTGCAAACAACTCAAAGTAGTCATTCTGCCTCAGGCATTATTTCTACATAGTTCTACAGCTGCAAATAATAATCATCGTTGTCTTCTATCTCGCAAACAATATAAGCATAAAGTCTACGTTAAAATAGGATGAGTCTAGAGTCCTGAACAGTGATAACTGCCTTTGAGCTAAAAGGGGGATATGGTAACCAACATATAGTACAAACCCAATTACACCTAGAATGTGAGGACCTGTGAAATCGACGCAGAAAATGACAGCTACTGAGGCCATAAACGGCCGCATTTCCACCCGTAACTCTCAAGGCGGTGAGCCACCGCTGAGAGGTTCCCGTGTATCACCCCCAGCATAGCCCCATCCCCCCCAATAACTGTCAACATAATCATCACGCCCAAAACCTTCTACTACAGGGCATGGATCCACCCCTTGCTATACAGATCACAATACAGGAGGCTAATCCACGCCATATTTGGCAGCACAAAGAAGACCTAATCCCACATTAAAAAACTTGGCAAACTGCGCCTTAAAGCTCTGGGTATACACACTATGGAATCCCAAGACCAGAACAAATATGTCTATTAGCAACAACCAGCCGCAGTTACTCAGAGTGTGTACTGCCACACGCCGCCTAATATAGGGCATAGGGCTATGATGGTCGCGCGGATGATGGGGAGGTCGCGCGTGACGGGGGAAAGCCGGTCCCCGTGTTGTGTACTTGGGTGCCTGAGCACGAACAGCGCCTGACAGGCCGAGAGTCCGACGGGGAACAGTTCCCAGAGAAATCCGGCTGCCTGGCGGTGGGCGGAGGAGGGGGCCAGGTAGGCTGCCGTGAATGTGGCATAATGGGTCGCCAGCAGAGAAGGCAGAATCGTCTGCGTGGTCAAGCGGTTCGTCCGGCGCATGTTGGCAGCATCAAAGGTCAACAGCGGCGTGAGCACGTAGTTTGTAAAATAGTATATTGGCATGACAAGGGCAATCCCCCACATATTCAGGATTCCCCACATAACAGCCCTAAGGTAGTTAGACAAGTCAGGATGGGTTGGCGGTGCTTGAAAACTGAGAGTCACAGACAGAGGATAGTAAGTTGGTGCGCTCGCTAAGTGGACTCAATCAACATAATTCCGTACCACACTCCGTAGTCTGCGAACAGAGTGAGTGGCTGGAAGAAAAAGTGCGCTCTACTGACGATGAACCGGAGGGGACTTCCGCGGGAAAAATCGTCGAGCAGCCGGATACGATAGAACCGATCTTGCAGCTCTACATCATGATAGCAACCACTGGTCAGGATGGCAGCGGCCTCTTCGAACGGGGCCACCAAATACATTGTAGCAAAGGCGGCCACAGCCATGAGAAGCAGGGGAAGCACCCTCAGTATACGTGCCCATCGCCGTTCGTGTCTCCCTATCCCACGCAGTGGATTAAAGGGCATGAGCCCGGTCATGGAGCGAGCGGCAAGTGGCAGATAGTCAATCTTCTCGCCCCCAATTGCATCGTCACAGAATTGATCCGCCCGCAGATCCCCGGTATAAGGCAGCAGATGGCGAACAATCAAGGGGTCCAGGGCACTTTGGAGGGTCTGTAACCGGGCCACGGCCCCCGTTGTCTGGATCTTTGCAGAGGTACGACGGTCCCGAGACCCATTGTCGTATTTTTTCTTTAGCGCTGTTTCGATCTGAGTTGTGTCAAGGGACTGGCCAGACGAGTGGACTTGGCTAGCCATCTGAGAAATGGTGTTGGCCAGCACAGCAGCATGCTCGATTGCTAGCATACCCCCAGTGCCTGTATGCGGGGTCATCTTGTGGGCACTGTCACCCAGGCAGATAATGCAACTGGCTGTCCAGTGCGCAAAGATGACTTCTTCCAGCAGAGCCATTATTACTGTTTCATAACAGTCCCAAAGATCTTTGAAGGTGACTGTTCTCAGCTTAGTTCAGATTGGGAAGTCGAAGTGATGCTCTGCAAAACTGGCGGCGTCGGCGGCCGTAAACCTGGGGATTTCGTGGCTCTGGTAGACTCGAGACATTCGCCGGATGTTACCACCGTCGATGCAGCGCGGCGCCGGCTAAGGCCTTACAGCTCAGGCGCCCGCACAGTTATATGGCATGCTGATGCAGCACAGTACTGACTAAGGCCTGCAGCCTTAGGCTGCTATGCCAAGGCAGTATATTATATACTATATAAACTATATTAAACTCTGCAGCAGATTCTTTTTAGGAGAATTAGTAATTAGTTTACTATAATAAATATATATATTTTTTTATTATAGTAATTTATATTTTTTTATA